>ML103148.1:13590-72952 GCA_003697995.1 Taxidea taxus jeffersonii
GCACGGGTAATTTGTAGGGAGCGGCATTTCTGCCCAAACTGGTTGCTGGAATCTGAATCGTTGAGGGTATTTTTGTTTTTAAGGACATTCTTAACTCAGTTTGTGTCAAAGAGTACAGCCAAGTCACTTGTCATAGTGACCCTGAGTCTAATAATTAACCTGCAATGGAAAGGTCACATCAGTCCCCCCCACCTCTGGATTTGAACCAACACACAGAGGTCTCAGTACTGGATCTAAAGTCATGGCTTACGTGCTAAATGTCGTGGCTGAAATGGAATCATCTGCTGAGTGTCTGGTTTAGGGTATTCTGGTTTTCTATCCACTTCATCTTTCAGAACAGGCACTATAGAAGGAGCTACCACTGGGTCTGGAATGATAGCTGCTAGCTTAGCACGGGAGACATCCTGAAAATGCAGAACAGAAGAATCCTAAACCTGAAAAAGGGACTTGAATATAATTGTGCAACTCTACAATCTTGATACACTGAGAAAAACTGGGTTCAAACCACAGAAAGAGAACTGAGAGGGAACAGAGAAGAGAAGTTCCTCTGCTGCAGGCACTGGTGTCAGTCAGCCTGTCCAGAACCAAAAGAGCCTGTTTTGCCATCACAGAGGTAGAAGAACATCTCACTTTCTCAGAATCTGCTCATATGCAGTTGGTGGCAAATCTCAGTAAGTAGGCCCATTGGCGGATGGCTTTTTTTCTCTTCCCCCTCACGTTTTATACACATGGGAGTATATTTAATTCTCCCCACAAATAAAAAGAGTTGAAATAGAAGAGGGAGAATTCATATTTAAGAAGTAGTTCAACTTGGAAATAGAGCTCTATTTTCATTAATTTCCATTTTCATCTTGGCAAAGTTGAAATAGTCCTTGCTAATAGGTCGTCTTAAAGGTCTTTTGCTTTTCACTGAGAAGTTAAAACTAGAAGCTAAATTTCCTGATCCTTGAGCAGTCAGAATAGTTACAGAATAGGAAGCTGGGGTTCAATTATGGGTCATTTTCTCCATTTAAATCTGGTTCACACACCAAACCAGCGAGACACGGGCCAGAGGAGGCTCCTGAGGAGAATGAAGGTCAAGAGTATCCTAATGCTGGTTGGCTTAAAGGGACCCAATCTAGGATCTGTGGCTGTAGCTTCCCTTTGGACTTCCATCTTGGTCTTTGTTTTCATGACATAGGAAAAATCAAGAAATGATAGAACAATGTTTTTCTCAGCAAGGGCTATTTCTGGAGCTGCAAAAACATTAATCTTAGCCTGAACAGGTTCAGGGGCCAGATTTTTTATGATTCTGTTGTCTATATAGATGAGTTCCCTTCCCAGATAAGCTAATTTCCCCCAAGAACCCTCTGAAGTACTATGTTAAAATAAAAAAATCCCCTTGGGAACTTTATGGACTAATTATTAACAAGTTGTGTGAGGTTTCTTCATTATACCTACAGGAGCTACATTTGGTTTAAGATCTGTCAAAACACGTTCATCAGTTTTAAGAGCTATTAGAAAAAACACAATACCTAAAATGACATTTTTTTTCCTTCCACAATATCTTCATGTGCCCACCAGACAAAAGATACAGGGCACTGGCGATTTCAGGGAAAGGCTGAAATTGTTTGTTAAATCTCACTCTTTCATTTTGTTCAGTACTTTTGATACTTTTGTTTCATAAACTCAAGGAAAAGCCCTGAACTTTATTCCCATTTTCTGAAAATCTATTCTAAAACTAATTTCTAGTTCAGAATTTGCTTTAAATGGATGTGTATCCATAAACTATTCTAAAACATGGGGCAAGTAGGGCTACTACATATCTCTTGATCCCAAGTACGTACCTTATAACCAAGTGCTTTTAGTTCACTTGCCGAGCAAGGATATAAGTCCATGAACTTATATCTATCCACCAGTAAAGCTGTTTCTTTGCCTTCATACTCTTCTTTGAATGCTGTAAACCGTCTTTTCTCCACTTTGAGTATGCTAGCTAGATCACCAATGTTACTTTCAAAAGCTAGAAATCGGGCCCAGATTTCTCTGTAATAAATACAATCAGTACTTAATTATTCTAGGTTTGGAATAGGGAGTCCATTCACCAAAAAAAGGCCTGAAGTTCCCTCATCCCTTTTTTTTAATTAGAAAAAGCTCTTTTTAAAATTAAGATTTCCAAACTTAAGGACACTATAACAAATACCTATAGACCATCATCATTACCTAGATTTAATCATTGTTAATATTTTGCATATTTGCTTCACCTTGCTTTTGCTTAAGTACTTGAAAATAAGTTATAGATAACACTTCACCCTGCACATTTGTGTATTTAAGCTTTTTTTTTTAGATTTATTTAGCACATCTTCCTATCCCATTTACCTTAAAGAGGGTAAACTCTTGGTGGAAGAGCTGAAAAAGGAACATATACAGATTTCCAATTTCTCCTGAGTAATGTGGCTTCACCATTTTGTTTAGTGGCATGAATTATTATGTGGAATACAGTCTTCACTCAATGTATGAATAAAAATATATTCTAAAACCTAACATGCTTCCTTTTGTTTTCTCATTAACATGGACTATTTGGGACATATTTGTACCTCAGAACTGTTGTTAACAGCCAGAATTACTTTTCTGAGACTCAAATGTCACTAAACACGTTTGTACTCACGTAACACATGGAATGCCTATTGTATACCAGGAACAGGACTACTGTAAAAAGCCTGCGTTGGCAGACATTACTATTATTTGATGAGCTAAGGTTTGGAAAGGTTGTGAAATGTATCTAGGGTATCATTGGCTGAGCTGGAATTTGAACCCAAGACTCCAAAGTCTTATTATTTCCACTGTACCACTATACCATATTCCTGTTTGATAAAACTGACAGTCAAAAGCATAAACCAGGGATGTAATATATCAAACAAACTTTGAATATGTAAGAGTTTTTGCCCTCGACTACGGTAAAATTTTCAGAAATTTTATTTGTTTATATCAATTTCTAGGGCATAGTAAACTAGGAAGAATATTAAAATATTTAATAATAAATGGCTAACACCTCTCTCAGTTCTACTCAGTATATAAACATTTAAGAAAAAATCTTAGGCAGGTATTTGTAAATTAAACTTCAAGAGAGAAGGGAAATTTCTTCTGAAACTTCTAAACAAAAATTCATCCACAGATAACAAAGTATTAAAAGTGCCAGCAGAACCCGACAAACAAGTTTTCCCAACAGCTTACCCAGACTTCTCAGGAGGAAGGCTTCCAGAGGTTAAGACTCGTTCAAACAAAACTCGGGTATTATTGTCCTCTAGGATATAAAAAAGTTTTAAATATTGCAAAATTACATTTTACAATCAACAGTGTATTTACACATGCTTCATCTCGTTTAATTCTCACAAAATCCTCTGCAAAAAGGTAACTATTTCCCCAGTTTTTGTAGATGAATTAACCTGGGGTTCAAAATGATTGAGTTGGCGATGCCTGGGTGTCTCAGTCCATTAATCGGCTGCCTTTGGCTCAGGTCATGATCCCAGAGTCCTGGGATCCCGTCCTGCATCAGGCTCCTTGCGCAGTGGGAAACCTGTGCCCCTGCTTCCCCTGCCTACCGCTCCCCATGCTTATGAGCAGGCTCTGACAAATAAAATCTTAAAAAACAGAACAAAACAAAAAAACAATTGAGTTGATCTGGCTGTTACTGAGTAACAGCTGGAACTAGAAGCCAGGTCTTTTTACCTGTAGTATGGCCCTCCTTCTATACGTACTGCATTTATGACAGACGATTTATAACTGGTATCTGTGTGGGGTATCCCACTGGCCTTTTATCTTTTTTTTTTTTTTAAGATTTTATTTATTTGTGAGAGAAAAAGAGCATGAGTGGAGTGAGGAACAGAGGAAGAAGCAGGCTCCCACTGAGCAGGTAGCCCAATGCGGGATTCAATCCCAGGACTCTGAAATCATGCACTGGGCAAAAGGCAGATGCTTAGCCTACTGAGTCACCCAGGCAGCCAACGAAAATTAATTCTTTTTTTTTTTTTTAAAGATTTATTTATTTATTTATTTGTTAGAGAGAGAGAGTGCGCACAGGCAGAGAGGCAGGCAGAGGGAGAAGCAGGCTCCCTGCCGAGCAAGGAGCCCGATGTGGGACTCGATCCCAGGACGCTGGGATCATGACCTGAGCTGAAGGCAGCCGCTTAACCAACTGCTCCACTGTCTCATTTTTTGGAGTTAAAGTCCTTTTCCAGAGTATAAAATCACTCAGCTAAAATACCAAATTGTTTTTAAGTTTTATTCTTTTTTACTATATAGGTATAAAGAATGCTATATATTTTAAAAATATCAAAGCATTGATAGATAGCTGTGATATCTAACTCATTTAAATGGCACATAATTGTACATTTCTTTTTTTTTTTTTAAAGATTTTATTTATTTGTCAGATAGAGAGAGAGAGCAGGAGCGAGCACAGGCAGACAGAGTGGCAGGCAGAGGGAGAAGCAGGCTCGCTGCTGAGCAAGGAGCCCGATATGGGATTCGATCCCAGGACGCTGGGATCATGACCTGAGCCGAAGGCAGCCGCTTAACCAACTGAGCCACCCAGGCGTCCTACATTTCTTTCTTAAACCAACTTTTATGCCAGGTCATTTCTAGTCAAGAAATTACATGTACTGGACTGTGGGTAACTAGACTAAATGAGATACATACATATGTATTTATTATATGAATCCTTCAGCCCTGTGCCAGGTATAAGGTCGGATCTTAATATTACAACAGGGTAGAGAAATAAAGATGGTAATAAACATAACGTTTCTTTTTGAAATCTCTTCCCTAATAGCCTCCAAGCATTTCACTTTACTACTTGGGCATCTTTGAGTTTTGGTGGCTAAATATTTGTTGTCTGTTCCTCCACCCCCGACCCAGGAAATAAGAGATGAGCATGAACAACTCTTTTTCCCAAGTCTGAATTTGTGGCTTTATCCTGCTAGTGATGGGACTTCACTGATGAGGTATTAAAGACCATTCTGCAGAGTCAAAAGCATCTACCATTACTCAAATACAAACTATGGTTGTTAGGCCACAAATATTTCCCGAGTGCCTAGTAAGTGTGATGGTTCCAGATGACAGAATTATAATACATTTAAGAGAAAAGAAACCCAGCAACATATTTTCAGAGAATGATATTGAGGGTTTAGTATTAATTACATAACCACTATAGATCTAAAACTGACTTACCATTCAGGTGGGAAAGATAGTCAATATAGGCCAAGACATATTCTGGAATGTCTCCATATTTCTTTAGACCCAGCTCAAAAATCTTAAAGGCAACAGATTTGTCCTGGAAGTAGAAAGGAATGTACTGATTTCTATGAAATGTCAGACAAGATACTCAAAACAATATTAAAACTATGACACCTAAGCAAGTTATATAAAGTATTAAAATGGAAATTAAAATCATATTAAGTAAAAACTGCTGCATTCAAAACCAAGGTGTTTAATAAGGCATCAATTAGCAGACAGTGGGGATTTGGATGATGTTCCATATTATTTTACACAGATACACTTAGACTTCCTTTATGATACAGAGCAATTAAAACTTAAGGACAGAAACTAAGACTACCTTTCTTTTTTTTTTTTAATGTATCTCAGATGAAAGAAACTATTTTACCTTTCTATTTTATTTCATCACTTACCTTACTACAGTAATACTCCATGAGTGCTGCAGTAACATAGACGTGGTGGCGGGTTCTGGTATCTTCTCTTGCTTTTTTAAATATCATTCTTCCAGATTTGATACCTTCTGCTCTTCTTGCAAATTTCATATATTGGATATATACCTATGCAAAAAAAAGGAATTTCTTTTCTACAGATTAGGCAGAATGTGATCCCTGTAGCATCCAAAACAGTCTCACCTTATTCTTATACTAGTATGTTTCCTGTATTGAATACCCAAGATATCAGAAAGTAAGCTTATAAATAGTGCTCTCTTTAAGTCCACAAGCAATTTTTTTCTGGTATTAAAGATGCACGCAAATTAAATTTTTTAATACAAATAAAATTTAAAAAATTGATACATAATTCACATACCACAAAATTCACCCTTTAGAGTGCACAATGGGTTTTAGTATATGCATGAGGTTGTACAATGATCACTACTATCTAATTCCTGAGTATGCAATTAAATTTTAAGGAGATAATAAAAGTAAAACCATTAGAAAACATTCCATTAATAAATGCCAACACCTAGAAACTCAAGATTTAATCTAATACAAGCATGTTTAGTAGTATATGTTTAACTTTACATTTTCTTGGTTTATTGCTTTAAACGCCCACTAACTATTTTTCCAAAGACCATAAATGTAACTTTACTGATGAACTATTAATGAGTCATTTTATACTAAGCACCACAGAGTGCACAATACATAATAAATATGTAGTATTTGTTCAATGAGCAAATGTTTCTGGACTAAGAGTAGAGTCCTGATTTGCCCAGTTTTGATGATGTCAAACTATGTTACCCAGTTTTGACAGATGTATGGATGAGTAGATGAATGAACTCTGAGTTCCTTAAGGAGAAGGATTTTCTCTAATTTGTCATTGTACTTCTGAAATCTAGCATGGTGCACAGAACAGTTCACTAAATGAATTTTATTTATATTTATTTACTTTAATTAATTTATTTATTTGGCAGAGAGAAAGAGAACACAGGCAGAGGGAATGGAAGAGGGAGAAGCAGGCTTCCTGCTAAGTAGGGAGCCTGATGCGGGGCTCGAGCCCAGGACCCTGGGATCATGACTGAGCCAAAGGCAGGCAGACAATGACTGAGCCAACCAGACTCCCCTAAATGAACTTTTTAAAAATATTTTACTTATTTATTTGAGACAGGGATCACAAGTAGGCAGAGAGAGAGGGGGAAGCAGGTTCCCTGCCAAGCAGAGAGCCCAATTCGGGGCTCAATACCAGGATGCTGGGATCATGACCTGAGCCGAAGGCAGAGGCTTTAACCCACTGAGCCACCCAGGCGCCCCCTAAATGAATTTTAAAATATGAATAAATGCAAGCAATCAAAACAGTGGTATCCCAATACAAATAAACCAAAAAGCAGAACAGATCTGACTTGAGGAAGAGGCTCTAGAGCTGCGCACACCCGCCGGTCCCCTTGCCCTCTGGATCAAAGGGCTTCACTACATTCTTACAGAAACTCAGGGCTTTGAAAACCACTATTATGGAACAGAATTCAGGATAAAGTGAGTTCCTGTCTAACTCCTTCCCAGAATGTTGACGTCTCTTGTTTCCACTTATTTAAAAAGAAGTATTTATTTGGCAACAATTATGTGGCATAAATGGCTTTAAACCATAATCACGAGGAAGGTGTTAGAGAAAGCACCACTGCTTCATACTGCCGCATTAAAAAAAAACCTGAGGGGGTGCTTAGCTGGCTCAGTTTTACAGCATGTTACTCTTGATCTCAGGGCTGTGAGTTCAAGCCCCGCACTGGGTGTGCATCCTACTTAAGGGTGGCTCAGTGGGTTAGGCTTCTGCCTTTGGCTCAGGTCATGATCTCAGGGTCCTGGGATCGAGCCCCGCATCCGGCTCTCTGCTCAGCAAGGAGCCTGCTTCCCCATCTCTCTCTGCTGGCCTCTCTGCCTACTTGTGATCTCGCTCTCTCTCTGTCAAATAAATAAATAAAATCTTTAAAAATAAATAAATAAAATAATAAAAGAAAGAAAGAAGAGAACAGATCAGTAATTGACTATGAAGGGGTCACTTGAGGGAATTTCTGTGAGGTGATATAAGTGTTTTGTATCTTAATTGTGATGGTGGTCCCATGACTCAATGTTACTGGTCTAGAGTCATAGAACTATACCAACTATACCAAAAAACCAGTGAGTTTTAATGTATGTAAAGTAAAAATTTTTGTTAAAGCTGCCTGCAAAGGTGGTAAAGAGACATAATGTTACTCACCAAGGTTGGGTCAATATCCTCAATTGCCAGAAGTCTGTTATATATACTATGAACTTTCTCATACTTCATGCGACTCTAGGGTGGTAGACAAGAAGTGGATGTAAGTATACAGTCATAAACAAGGCGGATTTGAGCTCTGAGGAACTTAGAGGCTGTACCCCACAATGGCACCTGCTTTGAACATAAATACGTAATGAGCTGAGGACTAATAACTGTTCATTTTGCATCAATGTGCAGCAATTTTGCAGCAATATGCCTGACAAAGAAGCAGCCAGAAAAAAATTTAGTCCTGCAGTAAAAAATCCAATTATAAGAAAGTTCTAAATATTGTTACTGACCTCTTCATAATCTGCATATGCAAAATAAAGAAGCATATTCTTCTTTAATAAAGTGCTTATAGCTCTTTCATATATATTAGCAGCTTCATCACTAAATAATTTGGCATTATTCATATCCTAGGAGAAAAAAAAAGAGAGTTCACTCTTCAATAATTTTCATAGAGCTGAAAGAATGAAACACTCACATTTATACATATGGATACATACGCACTTCTGGATTCTAAAAAAATTCCAAAGACTTCTTAACACACAGAAGAATCATTCAAGTATTCTAAATGGCTCATCATTTTAATAGATTAAAAACAGTTCCTATATTTTAATTCTGACTAAGGTAGCCACATATAACAATGTCACTAAGCTTTATATTTTAAGATTAACATTTTCAATACCTATGCTTCATTACCAAAATTCAGTGTTGTATTTTTAGCAAATTATTGCTCTATTAAAACTATGAAAAGGCCAAAGATGGGAAAAGGAATACATACCCCCTTTTCTGCAAGCAGTTTACTTGACTGCTCAAGATACTGGGCAGCTTCATACCAAATATCAGGGTGATGGCCGAGTACAAGCAGGCACTGTTCATAAGCAAACATAACTAGGGAAGACATTCACAACACTTAATTAAAAAATATTATTTATGAAACTATCAGTATAAGCATCATTACTAACTTAGTAGGCTAAAACGGCCCTGGATAATGAATGATTAGAAATAAAAGCTGTAGTGATTTCTGGCACCATTATCTACCCAAGCCCCATCCATTCATCCATCATTTATCAAATTAGTACTTATTGAGCACAAACTATATGCTAGGGAATGGGAGAGATACTGAATGTATCAGTGAATAAGACTTCTTATACTCAAGGGGTGCCTGGGTGGCTCAATCATTGGGCATCTGCCCTCGGCTCAGGTCATGATCCCAGAGTCCTGAGATCAAGCCCCGCATTGGTCTCCCTGCTGGATGAGCCTGCTTCTTCCTCTCCCTCTGGCTCCTGCTCCCCCTGCTGTGCTCTCTCTCTGTCAAACAAATAATAAAATCTTAAAAAAAAAAAAAAAAAAGACTTCTATACTCAAGTACTCAAGGAGTCTGCCCTGTGTTGGGAAGATATCATGAAGACAATTATAAAATGTAATAACTATTACCATGAGGAAAGTACAGCGTACTCTTGAACCTGCAGCAACAGAACTTTGCATAGTTTAGGGACTCAAGAAAAGCTACCCTAAGGAAGTGACATCTAAAACAGAACCTGAGGAAGGAAAAGAATCTGGTCAGATCAGAGAGTAAGTGGAGCTCAGAAAGGAACAGGGGACATAGTGTAGGCAAAGGAAACTATCTGCAAAGGCTTACAGTTAAGAGTAAGATAAGACTGAAGAGTCGTTTAAAGTTCCAAATTCTAGTTCTGACAGTAGCAGAGTTGTTTCTATCAGACTAACTCTCCTGAAAATAAAAATCATAAACCACAATAACAAAAACAAACAAACAAACAAAAAACCCCAAAGAACTATTTCAAGGCATGGGAAATTGATCAAAAGAAACTTATGGCCAAGAGAGAAACCCCAAAACATTGAACCCTTAAAAAATCAGAACCACACAGGGTAAGATCCATATTTAATATGACTTTTCCCCTCAGGGACACATTGCTGTGTGTACAGTAATACTGAAGTCTTACTGGCTTGAGGGAAGTAACATGGCATTCTGAGCTATGAGAATAGGTAGAAAGTTAAGAGGGAAAATCCTCAGCAAAGAGAGAGCCACAGAGAATGGTGCCTGACCATCTGAGCATAAATGACCTCAAATCTTCAGTTGGCCTCTAAAATATACTTACACAGAGAAGAATACAAAGAGCTCAAGTGGAAAGCAAAGCTGGAAGGCTAAAAGAGCTGAATAGGTTTCTTAGCAGCTGCCCACTGTAATGGAGATCAAGTTTAGAATTTGACTCCCATCAAGTTAGAGGTTCCCGGCAAACACCTTGAACTTCCCACTCCGTTTAAGGAGTAAAGACTTTGTCCCAGGACAAAGAGATTTACCATAAAATTAAAGGCAAAACTAAAATAGATCCATCCTAACAAGGTCCAGGTGATCTGTCAATAATTTAACTCCCTGCTAAAATAAAACTAAAATAGATCCATCCTAACAAGGTCCAGGTGATCTGTCAATAATTTAACTCCCTGCTAAAATAAAACTCAATATTTTTCAGAGGAAGATGAGAGAACCCAGTCTTCACAATTTATCATTTGTACATCTGTATAATGTCCAAAAGAAAAATTTTAAACATCTAGACTCTGACAAAATAGGAAGATGTGACCCACAGTCAAGAGATAAAGGAACCAATGCCATGATGGCAGACATCTAGAACTTTAGAACTACTCTTATAAATATGTTCAAGGATATAAAGAAAAAGGTGTTAATAAACACAGGATCTCAACAGAGAAATGGAAACTATAAAAAAGAAACTATAAAAAAATACAATATATTTTTTTAAGTATACTCCATATTAGGTGTGGGGCCCAATGGGGGTTTGAACTCATGACCCTGAGATCAAGACCTAAGCTGAGATCAAGTTGGATGCTTAACCTACTGAGCCACCCATGCACTCCCCAAAATTTCTAGAATGGAAGTATATAGAACTGAAAAGTATATCTGAAATGAAGACTTCACTGGATGGGTCTAACAGCAGATTGAATATGATAAAACAAAGGTCAGCGAACATGGATAGAGAAAGATCTATAGAACTTATTGAATCTGAAGAACATAAGAGAAAAAAAGACTGGAGGCAAAAAACAGCCTATGGGATAATATCAACTGGCTGAACATATATGTAATTGGAGTCCCAGGAGGGTTAATCCTGTTACCTCTTTTTGTGATAAGCGTTTGATCTTCTGTACGAAGAGGGTTGCTCTTTTCCCACTGTATGTATTTCTTCCACATATCCACCTGCTGGGCTTCTTGGGGAGTATTCTGAGGAGGCACTGAGGGAGCATTGCGGTCCAAACCTTTCATTACTGTCTCATATTCCTAGATAACAAGCATTTAGAATTCTGTGGTGAGCCTCGGAACAACTCAGATATATGGAATGGAGTTGATCAGTTTGGAATACTTTGTTCAAAATGCCTATTTTCCCCAAATACCACTTTGTTAATATAATCTAAAAACTACTGAAGAACAGAGAGAAAGATAACAGAGGATGACTTACCCAAGAACAGGTCCCCAGGCCTGAGTGAACAGAACACCTCTGGGCCCTTTCTACAGGTGATCTAGGAGGTCACTCTCCAGGACAGAGGAGTTGACAGACCAACATGACTGATGATCTGGTGGCATCATTACTGCCATCTTTGGAGAAACTGTCTTTTAAAATTTCAATAGTTTGTATTACTAGGCTATCTTCCCTGCCTCTTAATAGTGCCAGTGAATGGAAAGGGATGCACATAAGACAAATATCTGGTCCTAAGAGCTATGAGACCACAAAGTAGTACAGTATTCAAGTATGTATGAGCAGATAGGAGGAAAGCATAGAACTCTTCGTCAATTGCAGGTAGAACCTTGTCTCCATGTCCTGGTCAAGTATTTTAAAACGTTTCTTCCAGATGTGATTTGTTCTATTTTTATCCTTTAACATGTGTGTAAAGAGGCATTTCATTTCAAATATATCTGCTCAGATGATGAAATTGTCATTGGTTAAGACTGCTAATAATTGAAAATGCCAAGAGGAACATTAAACAGGGAAAGCTCTTATATAAACAACATACTCATTAAAAGAAGTGATCTGTTGGAATTCCATACCTTTGCTACACGTCTAGCATTCATGTAATCTCGACTCCGATCTTCAATCATTTTTTTAGCTAAATGAATATTGATACCCTAGGAAAACAAAGAGAAATGTATATTTTTTAAATTAAGTATGTTTTAAAATTAGTACAATATAGTTAATTTGTGCATTTACTAAATCACTTTAAATTATATATTTTAAAAGATTTTGTTAATAAAATAAAGGTCAATCACATTACATGCTTCAGGGATCAAGGAGGATCTGCTTATATCTGTTAGGAGGGTGTAGTAAGTCTCCATGCGTCAGGAATTTCTAAAGATAAGGAATGATTTGGAAAGGGTCTATTATTTCATATAAAATTATATTAATAAAAAAATGCTATACAGATTCATCAGATTGAATAGCCAGCACTTTGCTTTAAAAGCCCTTTTCTAACTAGGTCTGTGTAACTTTTTTTTTTTAAGATTTTTTCTTATTGAGAGAGAAGAGAGAGAGCATATGTGAGGGGGAGGAGCAGAGGGAGAGGGAGAAGTAGACTGCTTGCTGAGCAGGGAGCCCTGATTCGGGACTCAATCCCAGAACCCTGTGATCATGACCTGAGCTGAAGGCAGACGCCCTAAGGACTGAGCCACACAGGCACCCCAAGAGAACAGTTTCAACATTCTATGTAGTTCTTCCTCATCACAATGGATATAAGAGAAATTTGTAACGATACAGCTTATTTGGCATTTATGTTTCTATATATAAGCTGATTAGCTCAGCTAGTTAAAAATATGCCAGTGGGACAAAGATCTTGGACTGCAGCTCCACTGCAAGCCAATAAATCACAGCACTGTAACTACATGAAAGACTTGCAATGCAACTAAACATTACTATTGGAAACAATTTTACTAAGGTCCCATTTCATAAGTGATGAATGACAATGTGTATGTATGACTGTGTTGATATGGTTTAGCATTGAATATAAGTGGTTTTGTAAGAATTATAATTTCTCCCAGGGTATCCTCTGAAAAATAATTCAGTAATATTAGAAGACTCTCAAAACCTTACAAAAACATTAGGAGTAGTTCTCTGATTATAATCAATATAAAAACAGACCTGTGTAGCACCAATATCCAGGTACCTTATACTAGAGAGGCTAGAATCTGTAAATCCAAGTACATAAAAATTAAAAATGGCTTAGTTATAATAATGAACTACTTTGGCCTAATTTACCTCTTCATACTTGTTATAGTCTCTCCAGAGTTGTTCAATGTTGATCATTGGATTAACACAACCTCGTTGATAAACTCTTCGGACAGCTGTTATTCTCTGATTTTCTGCATAAGATCCAACAGCTTCCCTGGCATTGGATAAAAAAATGCCAACAATTATATTGTAGCTAAAGCAACTGTTCACATGGAAGGAAAAAAAAAACCTATAAAAATACTTACACGCCTTTCAAGAAATTGATGTAATCCACCCAAATCTAAGAAATAAAATAAAATGTCAGTATCTTTCTTGATATTTTCAATATATTAAGTGTAAATGTGGAAATAACTTAACTCTACCTGATAAGACATAATTTCCATTCCAATTTTATCTAGTGCAAAGTCATATGCTTGAGCCATTTTTTCTCTGAAATAAATGTGAAAGACATGTTTATTTTTAAGATTTTATTATTTTTTTAGGATTTTATTTTTAAACAATCTCTACATCCAACATGCAACTTGAACTCATGACCCCAAGATCAAAAGTCATATGCTCGGGGCGCCTGGGTGCCTTAGTCCTTAAGCATTTGCCTTCGGCTCAGGTCATGATCCCAGGATCCTGGGATCCAGTCCCACATCAGACTCCCTGTTCAGCAGGAAGCCTGCTTCTCCCTCTCCCACTCCCCCTGCTTGTATCCCCCCTCTCGCTGTCTCTCTGCCAAATAAATAAAATCTTAAAAAAAAAAAAGGTCACATGCTCTACCAACTGAGCCAGCAAGCCACCCTCCTAAAGATTTTATATTTAAGTGATCTCTACACTCACCATGGATTTCAAACTTATAACCCTAATATCAAGAGTCATATGCTCTACTGACTGAGCCAGCCAGGCACCCAGAAAGACATGTTTTTTTAAAAACAAGTATTTGTTACTAAAATATATCTATAGCTAAAACAAAACTAAAACTAAAACTAAATCTAAAATTTATCTACAACTAAAAAACATATCTATTACCAACTGGCTGGCTCAGTTGGTAGAGTACTGACTCTTGATCTTGGGGTTGTGAGTTTGAGACCCATGCTGGATGTAGAGATCACTTAAAAATAAAACCTTTAAAAAAAATTGTAACTTCTGATCCTGTGACCAAAACAGCATTTGGACCTCTGTATAAGCAAAAATATAAATATATCTTTGCAAGTACATAAAGAAAGCAGTTCTTTTATGTTGAGTCTGTTGATGTCATTAATTTATGTACTTTCTTTTGCCTACTGTTTGTGAGCTTATCAAAGATAAAGCCCAGGGTACCTGGGTGGCTCAGTTGGTTGGGCGACTGCCTTCAGCTCAGGTCATGATCCTGGAGTCCCGGGATCGAGACCCGCATCGGGCTCCCAGCTCCACGGGGAGTCTGCTTCCCTCTCTGACCTTCTCCTTGCTCATACTCTCTCTCACTGTCTCTCTCTCAAATAAATAAATAAATATTTAAAAAAAAAAAAAAAAAGATAAAGCCCATATTTCACTTAACCTTGTATCCTTTAAACTGCCTAATCTTGCATGTAGCAGATTCAAATGTGGAAATATCTGGTTCTCTGATTAAGGAGGTAAGTTATGTCTGAAGATGTATTAGCTCTGAAGTAAAATTTAGGAAGAAAGAACTTCCTCTTCAATATCAGATAATAAAAGATAATGAGGAAAAGGAAATATAGAATTCTAGTTACAGAAATAACTTGCCTGTTTGTTATACAAAAGAAGAGCTATTTGAGAAAGTCCATTACTGAGTTTTCATGAGGATGGATAGGTGGGTGTGAGTCATCATGGGGAGTTACACTATGAGAGAACTGTCAAAGACACCTTTGAATATGTAGGCAGCACACTGCATAGTAAGCTGCCAAGAGTAGTGCTATGACAAGTAGTAAGATGCTTTCCATGGAGTATGACAACAAGCCTGCCAACAAAGTGACTTGGTGTTGTAAAGGCAGTGGGCTTGGGTGATTCAATTCTCCAGAATAAGACTTTCTTTGAAGCACTTGTTCCAAGTTTTACTGACTTCTCAGAGAACCCTGAATTTCTGAAGTCGCCCCAGAGTTAAGAGAAGGTGTGAGTTTATGTGGGACTGACTGTGTGCCTGGAGAGGACTTGTTTCCTTAAGATATTTTTTTAACTTACTTGTAACTTGGCAGTTTACCCTTGGTTTCTCGAACATATGAAAGATAACACTTCCATAAATCAATGTGCAAAACCTTCATAAGGCATCTCTGAAATAGCTATAAATACAAGAAAATACTATCAGAATCCACTATTAAATAATTCCACATGTACATGGGCAAAATGGAATATTAAAAAAATAAATTCAGCTCTTTTCATGAATTTATCTTCTTACAGATAAATGGCAAATTTAACAAATCTCTCCTATTTTCAGTTTAGATAATAAAAATCATTCTGATGATTTTTTCCAGGAGTATATTTTCTTTTCCAAAATTTTTATTATGAACATTTTCAAGCATACAAAAAAAGTTGAATAAGTACAGTGAACTCCTATATAATCACTACCTAGATTCAACAATAGTTACAATTTTACTTTATTTGCTTATGTGTGTTAAGTCCTAAGTTACACTTCAGCATAAAATTGAAAATGTTTATGAGGACTCACCTTTTCAACCTTGTCATAATTTTTAGCTTTTATCTAAAGAGAAATAGAGAAAAATACAGAATTAACATTGTTTCCAGAGTATTAAAACACCATGCCAGAGTTTGACTAATCTTGCAAATTCATCCCTACACTTTCTGACTAATTCTGCTTTACAAAATAACAAATAAGAGAATTTTCAGCATGACATGGATCATTATGCATTATAAATATGCCTTATATAAACTGAGTCTACACATATAGCTTTTCATACATTTGTTGAAATTTTATTTCAGATTTTGTAAAGTTATAGTCACAAGGTAGATACAGAAATATATACAAGGCATACTTGAATAAAGCCTCATATATCTACTAAAGACAAGCTTTACTTAAAGCTTTATTTTCCTTGAATAGCTAGAACAATTTGAGTATGGGAGCAAAAAGACTTGCTAACTTTGACTACAATTACAGTTTAGTCACCCAGTCTATATTCTAGGCACTGTGGTAGGAACTGTGGCTACCACAGTGAACAAAACATGCATAGTGTCTGTCTGTGTCCTCAGAGGACTTAGAATTTTATGGGGAAAAGTAGTGCCAAAATGGGGGAAATACGGGATGCTATGGATACACTTAGGGGGAGTATAAAACTCACACTTGGGGACTTGCAAAACATGTCCTGGAAAAGGTGAAGGTGTTAAGGACGAGGGGTTAGTCTAGTAAAGAAAGGGAGGAGTTATTCCAGGTAGGAGGAATAACATGTGCAAAGACCAAAGTTAAATATTATTAGCTATCCCTTTCTCTGAGTATTTTCATCAGATGGTAGGTGGATAGTTTGATTGGTTTCAGACATCTTGGCTTGTGGTCCTTTTCTCTTAGTATTTATAAATTTTCTTTCCTGCCTTAAGGTGATGCAGATGAAAATTTTACTTTTTTCTTTTGCTGGCGACTTGCTCTTTCTCTTTAGAACTTGTAAGATTTCCTCTTGATCTTCAGAGTTCATAAATTTTAAGAGAATATGCTGAAGTTTTTGCACTTTGAGCCAGCTCAGTCAGGCTTTGGAGTCAGACCTCTTGGGTTTACACTGACTATCCACTTTACCTCGTTTTTCCTTATCTGAATAATGGGGATGATAGTGCCTATTTTGCAATGCCATTAATGAGGACTCTGAGTTAATGTGAAGCCATTAGAACACTGCCTGGCAAAGTGAGGACATAGTAATTGCCATTTATTATTTTATTAGCATAAATTCTGCCTGGAATTCAGCATGCCCTTTCAGGTTACACAAACAGGAATCTTTCAGCTCAAGAATTTTTTTTAAAAATTACTGCCTTTTTTCCATTTGTTCCTTTTTTTTTCTTCTAGAAGTCCTTTTATACACACTAGATCTCGCTGTTCTATTCTCAAAATCTATTATTTTTACCTTGTCTTTGAATTTTGGTCCAGGTTTAAAACTATTTCTTCCACTATATTTTCCAGGCCAGTAATTTAGGTCTCCATGTTACTGTTTTCTTCCATTTGACTTGTTGCTATAGTAGTTCAAAAATAATGGGGTTTTGGTTTTTTTTAAAAAATACACTTTCAATATTGCTGTGTTCATATTATTTTGTTGAAGTTATTGTCACTCCTCTGTTTTGCTAGGGGCCTGTCCCAACAGTTTCAGTTAGCATTCCTTTCTTGTCGCTGGATCCTTAGAGGTGTAGCTGTTTTTTCTACTCACTGAAGCTCAGTGTTGGCAGACCTGGGTAGCTGACCCTTTCTCTACCATGACAGCTATGTAGCACGTGTAGACAGCAAATAGGCTGTTCACAGTCCTTGGGCATAGAACTGAAAAGAAATCTTTGCTCAAGAGTAGGAGGGTTCAGCCTGCTGGTTTTCCTCCTTTTGGGTTTCTTGGAGCCACGCTGATGTCAACATCCCTCTGGGGATAGAAAGGCAGTTGAGGCATTCCAAATAATTTCATGGGTCAGTTTCTTACTTTTTGCCTTAAGTTCTCCACCAGCCATCTTCTTTGAGGCTGCCATAAAACCTGAGGTTTCCTTGCATTCCCCTACTTGACTCAGTAGAGGTGAACAGGCTGAGTTGAAAGCGGGAGCGAAGTTAAGTTCAGGTAATCAGTTTCCCAAATGCAGATGACAAATTATATACAGTTCTCACAATTGGCCAGGAAAACCAACACTCAGAGAAAACTGGCAAAGAATATGAATAGGCAATTCCCAGAAGAGAAAATGCAAATGGTTAAAAATAATGTGGCAATACATACAAACTTCCAAAATGGGAAAAACAAAATAAGATATCACTTTATACCAATCAGTATGGTAAAAGCTTAAAAAGGGTATTAACACTACTGAAGTGGTATGAGGAAAAGGAGTTCATCCACTGCTCAAGAAAATATGAATTGTTATAACCTTTATGCAAAGCCTTTGCCAAAATCTATTCAAATAAAAAAAATATACTTTTTGACCTAGCCATTCTGTTCTCAGATCTACCCCACAGAAACAAAAGCACGCAGGATACAATGGTGTTATACAGTTATTTACTGCTAACTTCGCAGCAGCAGAAACAGTTAACAAAGTAAATGTCCAAAAGTAGGGAAATGGTTTAATAAATTATGGTGCATCCACATCATGGAATATTATATATCCATATAAAATGAATTAAAGCTATATGTAACGCGTAACTTGGGAGAGTTTCCCTATGATTTTATAGAATGAAAAATGATTTAAAATATGCATGTAGAATTCATTTTTACAAAACAATGATCAAAAATAAACCTACTTATACATATCTATGTTTGTAGATGATTTTATGAGCGTGGAGATAATATGGTATACACACAAAATTGATAATAGTTATAGCAGGCAGAGTTCTAAGGGTAGAAAGAAGAATAGAGACAAGAAAAAAGAGACTGTACATATATGACTTCATTTATGCACTTAAGTTAGAAAAATCTATTTTTGTGTAAGAAATATAAACCAAAAAAATCTGGTTTTTTTCTACATGAATTGGTCCATCTTGGATTCATTATTTATTGCTTCAATTGGTATTACATTCAACATATGTCTATAGAAAAACTGTAGAATTCTCTGGTCTTGAATACCTGCTCACTGATTATCATTTATTAATTCAACCAATAAATATTCTAGAGCCTATGCTGATGGCTATAATGTTAATACATAGCAGCTATAGTCTCATTACCTTTTAAACATTCAAAATTTAAAAGTATCAACCTGCTTTGGTAAAGCAGTGTGATAAAAATGAAAAGAATTTCATCACCTTGTATCAAATACAAGGTGAATTTCTCACAGCATCAATGTTCCCACTTACAAAACAGGAATGATAAGAACATGTCCTATAAACAGTTTCCAAGGATTGAAAAGAAAGCATCTAGATATTCCAGATGTATAAATCATACCAATTAACAAAATTGTGATCTAAAGGAGTATAAAATTTTCATTACATATTCTTTAAATAGAGCTATATAAACCAAATAACCAAAAAAAAAAAAATGTTGTTATAATTGGCCCCATTTGAGAGAAAAGCAAAGGTTATGCTGCAGATCATATTCAAATTCCATTTTGGTAAAAAATTCCACATTGGTGAAAAACCAGCACAAGAACATGTGAGCAACCTGCTTACTAGTCCATTTTTCTTCTTTAAAACATTATTATCTAGGTATTACTAACTAGTATTTGCACAAAAACATCTTACCTAGAAGTTAAATATTCTTAATATTTAACAGTTATATAGGCTTGTACAGGAATCTACCTCATAACATAATCTTGGTTTAAATTTTTAAAATAATGAAAGAAAAAAGAAAATGTAAATTCTAGATATTGCCTTAAATTTTATTTCAGAGACTCTTGCATCTGTCATTAACCAATGGAAAATGCCTCCATTTAATAAGCCCGTTATATACACACATATAATTTTACAAAACTCGCTAGAACTTGTTCATATCTATTAAAAGTAATGTTATAGGGGCACCTGGCTGGCTCAGTTGGTAGAGTATGGTACTCTTGATCTTGGGGTCATGAGTCTGAGCCCCACACTGGGGGGCAGTTTTTACTTAAAAATAAATAATAAAAGTAATGTTATGTAATTTTAAAATGAAAATAACAGGAGCTCTTAAAAAATTACCTTTCTTGTCTCCAACTCTCAAACTTTAATGTGCAATCACCTGAGTAGTGTGAACTTCTGGGGCCTGCGTGGCTCAGTTGGTTGTCTGCTTTCTACTCAGGTCATGATCCCAGGGTCCTGGAATCCAGCCCCGCATTGGGCTCCCTGTCCAGTGGGGAATCTGCTTCTTCCGCTCCCTCTGACCCTCCTCCCTGCTTGTGCTCTCACTCTCTCAAATGAATAAATATTCTTAAAAAAAAAAAAAAAAAAAAGGGAGTGTGGACTTAATGTTTTTTTAACAGGAATCCCAAGTTATCCTAATGCAAAGATGTTTTAAAGTGCACGGATTTATACCAAAATATGAATAACTTATGTGACAGTGTGATGAAATGATGATTTTTTCAAAATTTCTAATGTGGTTATATAATTTTTATTTTAAATTATTATTATAAGAAAAAATTAAGGATAATTTCTAATACATATTCCTCTGACATATCTGCTTATCATATAATTACAGTATTTTTCTTGATAAATCACCTGAATTTTACCAATACATAAAAAGATGCTGTGGAGGGAAACGAATAAAAAAATTTTTTTTAAAGATTTTATTTATTTGTTTGTCAGAGACAGCGCACTCAAGCAGGGAAAGTGGCAGGCAGAGGGAGAAGCAGGCTCCCCACTGAGCAAGGAGCCTGATGAGGGTCCCAGGACCCTCAGATCATGACCCCAGCCAAAGGCAGATACTTAACCAACTGTGCCACCCAGGTGTCCCAGGAATAAAAATTTTCTAAGTGTCAACTTCCGAAGAATCATTTTTATTTTGTAAAAGGGGGAGAGAGATAAGTGGAATACCATCAAAATTAATTAATCTTTAAATTTAATTGAATTTGGGGTTATTGGGGTTATTTAGGGCAGGGTAAAACAAGTATAACACTGAATAAACACAGATCTATCCCTAACACTTTTGAACATTTCCTATTTCCAGTCATTTCTTAATTTCTACAGTTATTTCCCAAGCAGTCATTGAATGTTGTCTTTTGGGATTAAAACTATCCTCTGGGTAATTACTGGACACAATGATGACTTACAGCAGATTATTTAATTTTGCAAAATATAAACTGGGTCAGAAGAGAAAAAAGTTTAATAAACCTTTGACTAACTGTGGTAACATTCATTTTTAACAGGTTAGATTAACTACGCCCTTACCTGGGAACATTTTTATATGGAAATCTAAAGGAGCTCCAATATTTAGCTGTTCAAAATTAAATTAGTTTTTTCTGGCTGATGTTGGAAAATTTTTCATATTTCACTGAACATTTCATAAAAGTTTGGTGTAAATGCCTATAAAACTAACATCTTTCTTATCAAATAAACCTGTATATATCAACAGCATTTTGCTCTATTTCGTCAAATTCATTTTTTTCTTATACCTTGGGAAAAGAAAAGAGATCCCATAACATCAGATATTTAAAAAAACATTATTTGAAAAATTGTCAATTATAAAATTAATTTTAAATAGTTCAAAAACATATCTAACAAACCCAAATGACAGGGTAACTATGAATAAGCAAAACAATCTAAAAGGAAATCTTTACATACTTTTTTTAGGTTTTTACATAGTAACCAATTAAGAAAAGTCAGTGCTTATGGTTTTGTTTTTTAAGACTTTACTTTTCTCTACACCCAACGTGGGTCTCAAAATTACAACCTGAAATCAGGAGTCTCACGCTCTACCAACTGAGCCAGCCCTGCACCCCAGTGCTTGTGTTAAGACACTACTGGGCTACCCAGCAGAGGCAGGGCTAGGCCTCATCTCAAGTGAATTTACATGGCAGTTTGCTTATAATAAATGTGATGAATAAATGAATTAATTATAAACCTTCATTCCTAATTCCCCACATCTTTTTCAAAGTAAAGCACATGCACTTTTGTGGAATTTAAGACAATTTAAACTGAGTTTGAGCTACAGAAGTTGCCTCATCCTGCTTGTCTTAATTATCCAAAGTTTGGGGCCCCAAACCTGAAAGTTGAAAGCAAATGGCATCCTAATTATAAACCCTATCTTCCAATCCTTTACTCTTTCCCACTGCTCTCTAATCTTATGTCCTGAGAAAAAGTCTTGGAAGATTACAGAATATAATAGTTTTTAAGGAATGTGGGAAAATATTGAAGAATGACACTTTAAGATAGACCAACAGTTTCCAAGTTGTTGGAGTAGCCGCAAAACATTCTCCTTTCCAACACCTAGTCCCAATATCAGCGAAGGACTGTCTTCAAATAAATTCATTTTTATTCAACAAATAATGACATGCCTATGAGGCAGGCTCTTTTCTAGCACTGGAGATAGTGGCAGATTAAGTTTTATAACACATGGAGTTCTATTTTAGTGAAGGAGTCAGGTAAATAAACTAGGTAGTTTAAAATTTTTGTTCATCTATACTTCCTACTTTTTCCTATATTATAGGGTGTTATTTCTATAACATAACTTTTCTATTAAATGTAGTTACAAATGTATGCCAACATACACATATACATTTAAATAAACCTGTTTATGTCCCATAAATTTCAGTTCTCCAAGCACTTAAAATGTATCACAGAAATATAATGTTAAACATGAGTGGAAAGTATAGACCTCTGTTATAGTCTCATTAGGATTGAAACTGTGCTAAGCAGGGGCACCTGGGTTGCTCAGTCAGTTAAGCATCTGCCTTCAGCTCAGGTCATGATGCTAGAGTTTTGGGATCAAGCCCCAAATCCAGGTCTGCTTCTCCCTCTCCCTCTGCCTGCAGCTCTGCTGTGTGTGCTCTGTCAAATAAATGAATAAAATCTTTAAAAGAAATATACTAAGCAAAAATATGATTATCTCCAGTTCTAGATTAAGTTTACATTCATTTCAATACTTCATACTAACCGAATAAGAATTAATTGACCTTCCACTTTTCTGAACTAACTAAAAAGTATCCTCGGGGCGCCTGGGTGGCTCAGTTGGCTAAGCATCAGCCTTCAACTCAGGTGCTGAGCCCAGAGTCCTAGGTTCCTGCCAGCGGGGAGCCTGCTTCTCCCTCTCCCCTGCTTGTGTGCGGGCTCTCTCTCTCACGTAAATAAATAAAAATTACAAAAAAAAAAAAAAGAGTATCCAGTGTGTGCATAGAATTTATGAAGTGGATATGAGAACAGGAAACTGAGCTCTGTTAAGGAGCTTATAATCTACTTGGACACATAAAAGTAATTACTAGAAAGAACAGAGGACTAACTTTAAATTATTTTGTATATGTTCCATGTCCTATAAAATTCAGAGGAAAATGAATTCTATGCAAATTGGAGTTAGCAAGGAAAGTTTCATTGAGCAGGCGAAATCCAGGCCATTAATGAGAAAAAAGGTTTGTATAAGTCAATGACACGAGTTTGTGGAATTTTCTGTGGAACAGTGAAGACATCCACAGGAGAAAGAACATGTACTAGGAAAGCAGCATGGCTAACTGTAGTAGAGGTCCACTACAAAGGGCCTAAAAAGCTAAGCAGAGTTTAAATCTGATGCACAAAAAAATTGGATGTCACCAATAAGGAACATAAAAATGGCTCATCAGCACTAGGGAGGGAGGTGCAGGTGAAGAAGACTGAGGTGGCGTTAATGCTATGTGATGAAGCAAGCAGGCACTAGCTGACAGAAAAATAGCTAAGAGGCTGTTGCTGTCATCCTTAAGTAGCCTGAATTTGGGGGAGGGGAAATAGGAAGAGAAAACCAGTAATATAGAGGGAAGAGCAACAGAAGTATTTTTTCAGGAGAATAAAAATAAAAAATGTTATAGTAGGTGTTGTAGAGTTTACTTTTTATTAGATTTAATATGAGATGACCATACAAAGGTACCTGACTAGAAACAACTTAAAGTTAGGAGATAAGGTATTTGTTTTCAAATTAGACTGGGGATAAGGAATCTTTATTCTAGTCATTTGTTTTAAAAGAACTTACACATATATACCAGAGTGTATAATGCCTAAGACATTAGGTATATTCCCTAAAGCAGAGGAAAAAGAACAGAAGCCCAACAAGTACATAAGGTAAGAGCAAAAGGACGAAATCCCATCTAAGTAGTTAACATTGTAAGAAAAAGAACTGGTGAACGGTAGGATATGCCACAGGTCAAAAGGAATGTGGGAGTAAAAAAGATCAGTGGATGTGGTAATAAAATTTATAGCTTATCTATTACAAATTTAAATTTAAAAGTTGAAAAGAATTAAACTTGTAAGTTGAAATCAATACAAAATACTAGTACTAGCAGCATTTATTAAATATTTAATGTATGTTAAGCACTATTCTAGTAAGAGTATATAGACATATTAACACATTTAATCCTAAAACACCACTCAAGTAAATAAAGTACTATTTTTATTACTTAAAGATGAGAAAACTGAGAAGGTTCATTAATTGCCCATGACTGCACAATTGAGCTCTCAACGACTACACTCTATATTGCTCTTTAGCAAGATATATATGTGAGGATGTTCACTGAAAAGACTGCTTCTAATACACAAATTTGGAACCTTAAATGACCAAAGGCAGAATGACTTTTTAGAATTATGCTTTGTCTAAACAATGAACAAAGAATTATGCTTTGTCTAAACAATGGAATGGGATATACATATATACATAAATCCAAAAGCAATGATGTAGATTTATAATACTAAATAGAAATATCTTCAATATACTAGCTTAAAAGTAGAATTTAAAAAATATATACACACTTGGTATGTTTACCCATCTACTTATCCTCCTCACCACCACCAACTCTAGAGTGCAAGAAACATAAACTAAGGAGAAATGCACACTAAACTGTTATCACTGGGAGAATTGAGAGTTGTCTCAGTTACATATTTCCATAACACATTTTCTATAACACAATCTTACTGTAGTAAAGAGTTGGAGAGAAAATCATAGTTCATTTGGGGCAGTGAATTCTTCTAAGTAATTTACTGGTATTTTTCTCTGGTTATAAACATCTCTATTTTAGATTCATTTTTAAATGCTCTGAAATTCTCAGCTAGGCCTACAAAGCTAAAAAAGTTAAATAAGCGATAGGCAAATCAGGCAAAATTGACTTCAACCAAAACCACCAAAGCTAAAACTTTCAACTAAATTTGATTTTGCCCCAAATACAGGGCATCTGTCAACAACCCTCACTTGACATCTATAGACACAGCCTGTTTTACTTAATGTCTATAAATTCTTTGCTCCCAGTAAAAAATATTTTGTCAACATTATGCCAAACATTATTTTTTAAGAATATCCTTCAAATTTTGAGTAAGGAAAATAGAGGATATTTTACTTTTTGAGAAAAGTAATTTGGTCTTAAGTATCAAAAATCACTTATTATCAATGGGCTCAATTGGTTTTACTATTCTAGCACCATTATGCCACCTCTCCTTCGTTCTCTCAAATCTGCCTTGTCGAACAGAAATTCTTACATTAGGGGCACCTGGGTGGCTTAGGCAATTGAGCATCCACTCTTGATTTCTGCTCAGGTCATGATCTCAGGGTTGTGAGACTGAGCCCTGCACTCCATGCTGGGTGTGGAGCCTGCTTGAGATTCTCTGTCTCTGTCCCCCCTCCCTTAATACCTCCCCCACTCACTCTAGCTCTAACCCTCCCCCTAAAAAACCCCAGTACATTAAAACTGAAAATGAGAAATATGTACAATCGTTTGAGATCTTTCAGCTAGTAGGAATGTCAAAAAACCAATTTTGTAAGTTCCTGATCTCAAAAACAGTTCGATTCCAAAATGTGCACCCTAAGTAATGCTTAAGCAGAAGTACTGATTTGCTTCCCTCAAACGTTTCTTTCTAATCTATTTATACTGTTTTCTATGCTACCTTAGTTTTCAGCTTTTATGAATTGTCCTCTTAATAAAATGAAAACCCTTTCAGGCTAACTTAAAAATACTATTCAGTAATATAATTTCTCTAGCATTATTACAAGAACTTTGTGTCACCTTAGAAAGTATCTTACTCCACTCATTTGCTGAGTTAATCTTCCATGAGTATAGTTATACAACTTTTTTTTAGAACATGTGGAGTGGAATTTTTTTTCCAGTAATCTCTACACCCAACATGGGGCTCAAATTCAGGACCCAAGATCAAAAGTCACATGCTCTTCTGACCAAGTCAGGTGCCTCTAAAGGGGAAAATTTTTGAAGTGGAAAACCATTTACTTAAAACTCTTTACAATTCTTTCGTCTCTTAATATTCTTCTCACTACATACACAATTTCACAAATTGAGAATTGTTATTTTAAAAATTAATAATTATCATGGGATGGGACAAAAGCCGTAGTCACTCCTCTACTGTGAATCATTCTAGTTTCACTAATCAATTTCCTTCCCATTTTGATAAATTCATAACAGAATACCATTTTGCTTGCCAATTTTCAATGACATAATTTTTTCCATTCATTTCCCTGACACTGATTTTATATATGTGCTTTTTTAAAAAAAGATTTTTATTTATTTCTTTGACAGGCAGAGAGGTAGGCAGAGAGAGGAAGGGAAGCAGGCTCCCTAACGTGGGGCTCCACCCCAGAACCCTGGGATCATGACCTGAGCCGAAGGCAGAGGCCTCAACCCACTGAGCCACCCAGCGCCCTATATATGCTTTTGCATACCTAGATCAAGTATAACATTGATACTAGATATGTAGTATCATGCGTAATGCATCATCTGGACTTTCCTAAAATCATTTCTGGAAAACAAGATTATGCTTCCATTGAAAAGTGGAATAAATTTAGTGGATTACATTTCTCTAGTTTTGGAGCAACTTGCCTACTCTTCAATTTCCTTATCAACAGATTCATGAATGTAGAAAAAAATCCCGTTTCTACAAAACTTACACTGCATGCCTCAGCCTAAAATATTATATTTTTAAAATCAGTGCTTCTATTCAAATACTATTAATTTTAGATCAGAAATTATAATTAAGTTCTGCAACTCTGCCCTTCATATCCTTCTCATTTTATTAAAAAAAATCCAAATCAACACTTGTATGACTCAGTTCTAGCTTTCTCAATCCTACATGCAGTTATTAAAATGACCTAATTCTATATTGCATTTAAATATATGCTAACCAAATAATCTCCCAATCATCTTTTCCACCAAATTTTTACATTTATCTAATCTTTTCCTCTCTTCTTGGGCAAACTATACAGTGGCCATTGTTACTAAAATTTGGAAGCAATTTAAAAGGCCCTTACCTGGCTCATTTGAAAGATCATGGCAGCAACTTTTGATAGTGAAATAGCAATTCTAAATAGTCAATTTGAAGAAATTGTTATAAATGTGTAAAGGTAGAATCATTTTGTTAAGTTTCTTATAAAGCAAAAAAACGGGAAACAATATAATGTACAACAATAAAGGACTGGTTATATAACACATTATCTAGAATGGACTACGTTGGCTTAAAAACAATTTGGTATAAGTAACACATGTAGAAAATCTAAGTTATAAAAAGTCTTAAGATTTTACACATAGGTACACATAGAGAAGCCAACAGTGGAGTAAGGTAGTGGCAATTCGATTTTTTCCCTTTAAACTTTTCTAGCTTTTCTGCAATAAACATGTATTGTGTTACCCTTTTAAAAAAGAAAAAGTTTTATTTTCCCTCTTAAATAATGACAAATTCACTATTCCTCTCCTCTCTTTCCTCTTAACCTCCATTTATTTGATGCCACTTCATTATGCTTGACCTTTAAAATTGAACCATTTCATTCCAAAATTTTTATTCACCCACATATTTAGCTTTTGTGACAACGTATACGAAAGCCTGCTATAAGAACTGTATTTTGGGGGGCGCCTGGGTGGCTCAGTGGGTTAAAGCCTCTGCCTTCGGCTCAGGTCATGATCCCAGGGTCCTGGGATCGAGCCCCGCATCAGGCTCTTTGCTCTGCGTGGGGTCTGCTTCCTCCTCTCTCTGCCTGCCTCTCTACTTGTGATCTCTGTCTGTCAAATAAATAAATAAAATCTTAAAAAAAAAAAAGAACTGTATTTTTTCAGTATTCCATTGGCTCATATGAAAATGAGTCATCATTAAAAAAATCCCACAAAGGCACTGACTTTCACCAGTTTATTTTGCAGCACCTAGAATAGTTCCCAACATAGAACATTCAATAAACAGTTGCTAAATCGAAGTTACTTGTGGAATTAATATTACATTAACTTAAATACCTATGGAACTGTAAAAATGTAAATGTGTAACTTTTATAAAAAGCTATGAGTTCTATAATTTTTTTTTAAAGATTTTATTTATTTATTTGACAGACAGAGATCACAAGTAGGCAGAGAGGCAGGCAGAGAAAGAGGGAGAAGCAGGCTCCCTGCTGAGGAGAGAGCCCGATATGATGCGGGGCTTGATCCCAGGACCCTGGGATCATGACCTGAGCCGAAGGCAGAGGCTTTAACCCACTGAGCCACCCAGGCGCCCCAAGTTCTATAATTTTTTAAAAAGATTTATTTATTTGACAGACAGAGATCACAAGCAGGCAGAGAGGCAGGCAGAGAGAGAGGAGGAAGCAGGCTCCCTGCTGAGCAGAGAGCCTGATGTGGGGCTCGACCCCAGGACCCTGGGATCATGACCTGAGCAGAAGGCAGAGGCTTTAACCCCCTGAGCCACCCAGGCGCCCCGAGTTCTATAATTCTTATTAAAACTTGAACTGAAAAACTCAACCTCCATGAAATGGTTTAGAAAGAATATTATACTGTCAGTCAACTTAGAATAATAATTTTATAAACTAGATTAAGGACTAAAATGCTAATATGGTTTTTGAAAGTAGATTTTTCACATGGCTTAGACAATTCCATGCAAATACCCAAATAAAATTTTTCATTAATTCTCTTAAAAGTTTTTATTTCCAATGTAACTCTGCTTCAAATAACCACCTGAAAGATGAGAAATTGGGGCTCCGACGTGAGGTTTAAATAAGTAGACATAACTAACCAATTATAAAGAAGTAAGATTGAGACCTGAATCTTCTTCTTCTATGATGGATATGTTCCAAAATTCAAATTCTGGTTCTATTTTTATGAGTTGTCCTACTTTAAAATTTTAAGTATTTATTATCTCCAAAATGTTTATAAAATAACCTAATAGGTACTTAAATTTTAAAACTTTTTTCCTTACTTCCTAAGTTCCTAAGTGACTTTCTCTAAGCAGACCTATAAAGGCTTAAGAAAAGTATGCCCCATTTTTCTGCAATTTATATAGTTTGAAATATTTGGCTTATATTTTACATTTTATCTCCTCCAAATACATGTTTCTGAGGACGTTTTCCAAAGTGATACCACCAAAAGTAAAGAATTAAGCTCAAGTTCTATATGGAACGCTGCCATTAAGGTTTCAGGGGACAAGAACAAAGGTTTATAGTGGCATTCTTGTTACACAAAATAGATCCCCACTGTGCTCACTTAAATGTAAAGAAAGCTGAAGGGGGGAAAAAGCTGAATAGGAAGCTCTGGATCAAGATAATATTTTAGCTTATAAATGAAGTATGCTGGCTCCTGTCATCTAATAAACAGATGGTCATTTTTCCCAGTGGATCCTAATACAGGTCTATTTTTGTCTGGGCTTTATATGACAGGTTAGTGCAGCTGTCAGATTATCAAAGTTTGTGACACATAAGAAGTAATAGGAAAATAAGTTTCCTACTGCTTAGAGTCTCTTAAGAAGCTGAGCTGACAGCCCTTTTCTAACCACTACCTAAACCTAAGGGAGGACAGAAGCCAGGGACAGGACCATTTCTGCTCCACCCCTATCCCCTCATCAAACAATATGCACACAGAGAAGGCATAAAATAATGTAGGGATGGACTTCCAAATTGCTACATTTGAGATATACTGTTAGATAGGAGGGGATGCATGTTGGAAACCCAGACTTTATAAGTATTTAGTTACCTGAACAATTGGGAAAACTAATTTAGAAATGTTTAATATGAAATAAATCAACAAGTAAAAAAGTTTTATGTTAAACGTACAAATATAATCCATGTAATATAAAATTCACTTCAAAGTGATTTCCATAATTCTTAAAAGTGTCTTCATGGTTTTGATGCTTGTTTTTAATTAATAGCTAAAGAAAATTTATACTGTGAATCAAGACTGATCTTCACAAATATTTTATAGTCAAATCAATTTAAGGGAAAAAAGTAAGTAGTAAAAGAAATATACCCTTACAAAATCTACTTAAAGGGGCACCTGGGTAGCTCAGTCATTAAGAATCTGCCTCCAGCTCAGGTCATGATCCCAGCCAGGGTCCTGGGATGGAACCCCTCATAGAACTCATTTCTCAACTCCCTCTAGCTGCTATTCTGCCTACTTGTATGCTCGCTCTCTCTGCATCAAATTAATTAATTAAAACAAAATAAAAAATCTATTTAAAACTGTTATCATTACATTCGGGTATTTGAGTTTTCTCATGTCTTTCTAATGTTGAGTTGCAAGAACATAGAAAAGCTCAAGACGTGAGAAAAATAACTTGTAAACGTAAGATTTAAATGGGAAATTACAGGGTTGATCAACTAAATGAAAAGCTAAGCACAAAACATGTATTTGAAAGAAAAGTATTGACAGCAAGTCAAGAACACCAAAATAACAAAGAAAAATATTGGTTTTTCATCTCAGAGAGTATTTATCATTTCTTCCAATTTGTCCCTGAGAAAAACATAAGCAATCAAGAGAATATACTATTTAACTTCTATGTCAAAATTACTTCAACTTTTAAATAAATAGTAAATTGTGAAGAATCCCTTAACTCCCCTAATATATAGTGTTTCTGCAAATAAGAAAAAGCAAAACAGAAAAATGTGGTAAGGGTATCAGGGCTCAGAAAAAGAAATCCAAAGTCTTTAAACATGCAAACATGCTCAATCTCATTCATAAGAGAAATGCAAATTAACCACACAGAGATTATTTACCTATCAATACTGGCCAAAGTTTTAAAGTGTAATAATATACTGCATTAAGAGGATGTGAGGAAGTGAAGTTTTCCAAGGATTATCAATGGGATTTCAAATTGCTACCACCTCTGTGAAAGGGAATTTGGATACAGAAAATTCAAATAAATCCCACCTACTCTTTGATCCAGCACCTCCTCATCTAGAAACTTAATCTACAAAATATTCACACAAATGGAAATGACATACAGAAAGACATTCAACGGGGGCGCCTGGGTGGCTCAGTGGTTAAGCCTCTGCCTTCAGCTCAGGTCATGATCTCAGGGTCCTGGGATAGGAGCCCCACATCAGGCTCTCTGCTCATCAGGGAGCCTGCTTCCCCCTCTCCCTGCTTCACTGCCTACTTGTGATCTCGCTGTCAAATAAGTAAGTAAAATCTTAAAAAAAAAAAAAAAAAGACATTCAATGTTCAATGCAATAATGTTCATATTACAACAAGTCTGGGAAGAACCTAAATATCCTTCAGTAGAAGATGGGTTAAGCAAAAAAAGAAGTGCAAAACATAAGAGGCAATTATTCATGTAAAAGTACAGGAGAAAAACATAGGCTGAACATTTTCACTGAGAAGATGGGTGGCTCAAGGACAAGCAGATGAAAAACCTTTCACTGTAGGCCTCGTTGGTAACTTGGATTTTTGAACCATACTTTAACAAAATATATGTATCTTAAAACCCTAAACAAACCCTCCAAGTACTCTAAAAAATGTACAAAAGACATGGGATATGTATTATGCACATGGAAATTAGTCTATTTCATTTTTTTTTTTTAATTAAAGTAAGCCCTACACCCAACATGGGGCTTGAACTCATGACCCTGTGAACATGAGTTGGATGCTCTACCAACTGAGCCAGCCAGGCAGAAATTAGATGTATAATACTGTTTAACTATTTAACTAACGATATATTTTAAGGCAAAGAATTACTTTTTCAACTTCCAAACACTTATTAGAATTTAAGCATTTTAAAAAGAAATCTATCATAAACTGATAAAGTACAGAAGTATTACCATAAAAATTTAACTCATAATTTTCAAACATAAAAATGGATATTAACTAATGAAATAAAATACTGGTATAATTCAAGATTATTTAGAGTGTTTTATCAGGTATTAATAATACTTAACTACTATTGAAATGATTATAAATGGATAAAAATATGCCTGAAAGTCAACACTTTTCTACACAAACTTTATAAGCTTCGGGCACTAAAGCAATCAAGTAAGATTTACCAAATTTATATGATAAATAAACATAAAATTCATAATTGCGTTCTTCTTAAAAATGAAACTAAAAATAAATATTAACTCCAATTCTAATAAAGGCCCACTCAGGAGAACTTTCATTACAACAGAATGAATTTGGGGGAGAAAACTTATTAAGAAAACAAATATTCAGGGTAACCTCATGGATACTTACTTAAAATTCCTTAACATGTATTTTTTTAAGCTTGAGGAAACTCTCTATATAATTGGAAATGTCCAAAAGTATGTATCTTTGATGATGCTGATGATGTTTTATTAATCTTGCCTAGAATTCCTTTCATCTCCATAAAGTTTTTTTTCCTGGATATAGAGCTTTGACAACTATTTTCTCTCAGCAAATTGAAGTGCCAATTCCAATGTCTTCTGGCTTTCATTGCTGCTGTTGCGAAGTTGTTGATCAACCTGCCAATCCTTTGCTCATTTGTCCTTTTGTAGATAGCTGTTGCTGTGATTTTTTTTGTCTTGTTTGCTATAGTTGCATTTTCATTTATTTAGGTGGAAGTTTTTTCTTTTTTTTTTAATATTATTTGGGATCCATTGAGCATCCTGAATTCTGGAAAATTAGTATTTAGCTCTTCAAAGTGTGCTTCTGCCCAATCTCTCTTCTACTTCTGAAACTTCAATTAGACACATTTTCACTCTATGCTTTGTGGCTCTTAATCTCTTTCATATTTTCTATCTTGTGGTCTCTTTCAGCTCTAATCTGGATTTCTTCAAGTCTCTCTTCAGTGTGCCTAATCTGTTTTAACTCAATTCAACCTTAACTGAAGTCTTTGCAGATCTTTTTCTGCTGTATGTGGTTTTCTTACATGCTCTTTTTAATAACTGAAACCCTTCTCCTTGGAAAAATATTTGTGGAAATTTTTTTTATTGGCTTTTGATGAAAGTGCATTCTTCCAGAAAGGATTTGAGTAAGCTTACTGGTTTATTAAAAGCCTAAACTCAGACTGAGTCCACCCTACATTAATGGGTTTTTGAACAACCCAAGTGCTGTTTATTTTGACCACAAATCCATTCAAGGGCCAACTCTGTTGAACTTCCCCATTCCACTCTGGTCAGGATCACAGTAAATGTCCTCAGTCTCCTCAAGTTAGGATGATAAGCACAGAGGTTTTTCTGGTTCACTGTCACCCTGAATCTTACCTACACAGTTTTAAAGGGGAAGAACATCTTGTTGAGCAGACTTGGGCTCTGATTTTTGTTGCCTTAGCTCTTGGAAGCATTAACAGTTGCAGCTTGTGTTCTCCCAGTGTGGCAAAGACTCTCAAGAGTAATAACAACTGAGGTATTCTGCTTATCTCCCAGTGTTCCTATTTTTGTTTTTCTGTGTTTGTTTTCCAGTTAGTTTTGGCCTGGCAAATCCTTACTATCAGTTCTTCCATCAGGCTTTTATCAAATTCAGTCCAGCAGTCTTAGTTGCTTTCAGTGAAAGCTGATCTGAGTAATGAAGTTCACCATACTACCCAAATCTTCAATATGTTTCATACCATCTTTCAAAAAACTTGGGGAAAAAAATTGTATACAAACTATCTTGAAAAGTAACTTAAAACTTTAAAATCCAATGTTCACTGAAACACTGAATCCCAAAGTTAAAAAAATATATATAGAATTAGACAAACCATGTATTACAGAATTCCCAAATAAGTGTAATTCAGTTCTCTGAAGCACTTAACAAATCCAGCAATTTGAGTTTAATGTTTGCTATGCCCAAGTAAGTGAAGCTTGGGTGAAAATCACAAGAACAAAAAGTAAAATGATAACTAGTGTTTAACACAGAATTCTACAGCTTTTTTTTTGTTTTTAAAGATGAAAGCTAGGGTAGTTAATCTTTTATATTTATTTGTCTTTAAAAATAAATCTATATAAAATTGTTTATGGATTAAAAAGGCCTTTATATATTTTAACTTTTAATATAATATTTTAGTATTTGCAAAAAGAATTCCCACTCATCAATCAGATATTGACATTGTGTACATATATATTAGTCAAAGTTGTGAAAGGGGGTGGGGAATTAGAATGTCTATGCTTTACTAATTTGACAAAACTACCTGTGAAATCTCATAAATCAACATGTGAAAACTCAAGTTTTAATCATATATATACACATACAAACGTCTCAGAAATTTCACTCCAATATAATACTGCCAAAACTTTATTATAACTTGCCAGGCATTTATTTTATACCAAGTTTTAAAGTTTTATCTGCAATTATTTCAGAATCACAAGCAATTTTTTAAAGTTACTTCAAAATGGTAGATAAATTAATAATACCCTTTAAATTGAGTAATTCTTTAAAAACACTTTTGTGTCATACACCAAGATAATTCTAAATAGCAAGAAAGCTTAATCTATGATACCTAATCATCTCAGGCTATCAGACAAAAACATTTCCTTTGCATTCTTAGATAAACTATAAGAATACCTTATTTAACCTGTTAACAGTAAAGCTATTAGATGTTTAATTTTATAAAAAATACATTTTGTCATAAATTGGTACCATACTCTGATTCTTAGAAATTAAAATTCACGGGGCACCTGGGTGGTTCAGTTGGTTAAAGTTTCTGCCTTCAGCTCAGGTCATGATCCCGGAGTCCTGGGATCGGGCCCACAATGGGCTCCCTGCTCAGGAGAGTCTGCTTCTCCCCGTCTCTCTGCCCCTCAAAACTTGTGCTCACTCTAATAAAATCTTTTTAAAAATTGAAATTCAAGTTGTAAAACAATATAATCTCAATTTTACTTCCCACTGCAATTTTTCATCCAACAAATATTTAGAGTACCACTGTATGTCAAGCATCCGTCTCAGTTCCAGAAACCTAACAGAGTACAAAAGAGAAATTATAAACACAGTATTATAGGTGGAAAAAAAGAGAGGAAAGATTTGAGTTTTGATGAACTGGGAATGGGGTGGCAAGTTTTCATTCTGTAGCCATAGCCGATCTCTCAGTGAAGACAACACTTTTTCTTGCAGATTTGAAGAAAGCAAAAGATTTACATAAGCAGCTATCTGGATAAATATCTTTAGAGCAGACAACAGAGCTAATTTGTAAGAAAAGCCTGGAGGTGGGAATATGTCTAGAACATTTAAGGAGGCCAGTGTGACGAAGAGAGTTTACTACATGAATTATCTACCATACAGTTAGCAAGCACAAATTTTTATACTGAATCTGGTATCCCAGTATTTATCCCTCAAATAGACTAATTAAAAATTAATCAGCCTATCTGCATTTGACTAATAACTGATGTTTAAACATAAAATTTACAGATATGAACTCAGTTAAAATGTATGAATTTTGTTATTGCTATACCAAATTCCACTTGGAAGAGAACCCTGTTATTGTAATGGTTTTGAAGGTTCCAGAAAGCAGCCAAACCCAATCAAGAACCAGAACTCACTAATTCAGCGATCAAAGTTGCAGTATAATCCTCAGTTACTCTTACAGTTATAAAAACACTATTTCATGTAATACCATTCTAAAAATATAAAATCATTGGGGCGCCTGGGTGGCTCAGTTGTTAAGCGGCTGCCTTTGGCTCGGGTCATGATCCCAGGGTCCTAGGATTGAGCCCTGAATCAGGCTCCCTAATCAGCAGGAAGCCTGCTTCTCCCTCTCCCACTCCCCGTGCTTGTGTTCCCTCCCTCACTAATAAATAAATAAAATCTTTTTAAAAAATATAGATCATTATCACATCAATATAATTATCACTTCCTTCCTTATTAACTTAACATACTGCTCTAAGTAGACAACACTCCCACCCTAATAATTTAAGGACTTTACGAAAATTTAAAAACTTAGAAACTGGCACAGATTTATCAAAAATATATTTGGAAACCACCTCTTGTGCTTTTTTCTTAATTTTAGCCAGTCTATGTATTTCAAAAATATTCACAAGACATCAGGACGTGAGTTTCAGGGTTTTCCTCAAAATAAGTTTCAGTAAGTGTAAATGGCATTTAAAAATCTTGGTTAATTGTCCCTTTGGTTCAACTGTCCCTTTTAGTGCACACTTGCACATTAAACTCCATGTTTAACCAAACTGAGGTAGTCTCAAATTTCTTTCACTAATAGAGTTCATAAAACAAATGAGCAATCTTTTTTTCTGAGCGTAAGTCAATCTGGAAACTCTATGTTACTGAATAAGCTAGACACTGGTAATTGGTGTCCTAGGACTGGCATTTAGTAAAAACATTTTACTTATGGTGAAAACTTTTCTAGGAACCAAACTGTTTAAAACAACCACTCAGGGTCATCTGGGTGGCTCAGTGGGTTAAATAAAGCCTCTGCCTTCGGCTCAGGTCATGATCCCAGAGTCCTGAGACGGAGCCCAGAGCCTGACCCCCTTCTCTGCTCAGCAGGGAGCTTGCTTCCTCCTCCCTCTGCCTGCTTCTCTGCCTACTTGTGATCTCCATCTGTCAAACAAATAAATAAAATCTTAAAAAAAAAAAAAAAAAAAGCAACTGCTCAGATTTTATCTACCTATAAAAAAAATAACTAGTTTCTACCTTTGAAAAGGCTTTTCCTCCCCCTAAAAGAACATTTGGCCAATTGTTACATTTTCCTCAAGCTATCTGAAGAGTATTTCAGGGAATAAAAGGTCTCATAGCTTCTTAAATTCTCTTAAGTCTGAAATGCCAAGTGAAAATTAATGAAACGAAGAGAGAATTTCTGGGATGCCTGGGTGGCTCAGTTGGTTAAGTGGCTGCCTTCGGCTCAGGTCATGATCCCAGTGTCCTGGGATCGAGTCCCACATTGGGCTCCTTGCTCGGCAGGGAGCCTGCTTCTCCCTCTGCCTCTGCCTGCCGCTCTGTCTGCCTGTGCTTGCTCTCTCTCTGACAAATAAATAAATAAAATCTTAAAAAAAAAAAAAAGAGAATTTCTAACCGTGTATCTTTCTATGAAAAATGAAAAGGAAACTTCCACTCAGTTAACATCTAAATTTATGTAGGCGTGACTTAAAACAAGAACCCAGAATTATGTTCTCCCAACTTGCTGTTTTCCTAGAGCAAAATTACATTCACCTTACTATTTTAGCCATTAAAAATTTTCAGATACTCAGGCTTTTTCTCCAGTTCTATTTTCTAATAGCTTGGGTACGATTATTAACTATAGAGCTCATGTTTTTGTAACTAAGAAGTATTTCAAGTAATAGTCTTAAGTCATCTGGTCATCTGTTTGAAATAGTGGGAAGGACTAGAAGTGAAATTCAGCTTACCAGCTATCAAGCTGTTTCAACTGCTCAAATAAAGCAATGTTCTTTTTTTCCTGCCTCTGTTGATGCCTCAGCACTAGTGGTTCCCTTTGCAAGGATTCACAAATTTCAGGCCTGTTTAGAAATCTTGCTGTTCTACATTTCCTGGACCAACCTCCCATATTGTTTTCTCTATCATAGCACCTATCAGCCATATTGTAGTTCCTCTAGTACAACAAACTATAAACTTGTTCACTGAAATGTTCACAGCATCTTGGTGTCTAGCATGCATTTATGCTAGAATTAACTTGAAAGTTAATTCCATCTTCTCCTGATACATGAAGTGAAAGCAGGACCTGAAATAACCTATTTTCATGTATTTTGCGGATAGCCAAATAAAAACCTACGAAAATATACCCAGTGACTTTCTGAAAATCTGTAAATTCAATAATCAATTGTACTACAGAAAAAGAGTATAAGACTTTGGGCAATTTTAATGAATAAAACCCAGGCAAATACATCAACAGACATCTGTTAAGTCTTCATTCTAGTAAACATCCAATGATTCAGGGTATTTTTAAAGACCCCACATATAAAAATACTTGCCAAAGGGTTTGCTAATAAAATTCTGCATATTTTAATCTACACATAATTTCCTAGAAGTTAAGCTACAGTTATACTCTTCTCCCTATTCAGGAAGGATTAGAATAAACATCACTGCATACACTGAAGTGAATTTCTACAGTTCTTCAATTATGAGAAACTTAAAACTGCAAAATTATTTTATAGGCAAATAATTTGAATTTTTACATTTCATAGATTTAGGATCAATTGAGCTGTACTAGGAAGATGAAAAACAAGATATTACAGTATTCAGTGATGTAGACCGGAGATGTACTCAAAAATAATTACCCTTCTAAGTCTGATAAACTATAAAATTACCAATAACTGGAAATACTGGCCCAGTTTCAGTAACTATGACTTTCCCATTAACTACAGAAGTTAAGATTCTCAGTGCCCCTGGGTGGCTCAGTCATTAAGCATCTGCCTTGGCCTCAGGTCAAGATCCCAGGGTCCTGGGATTGAGCCCTGCATCCAGCTCCCTGCTCAGCAGGAAGCCTGCTTCCCCCTCTCCTACTCCCCCTGCTTGTGTTCCTTCTCTTGCTACCTCTCTCAAATAAAATCTTTTTTAAAAGAAAAGTTAAAAAAGAACGTTTTGTAACTTTTAAAAAGAGCACACAAAATGTTGTGCCCCTCTGACTTCAAATTTTCATGAAGTTTTTTCCCCTCATAATTTCAAGTACTTTAAAGATTTCCCCTCCAAAAAAACCCCACATACCCCCCCTACACTAATAAAATAGTCTATCCTACCAGAAAGACTTATTTTGCAAGACTTCCACACTTCTATGGAAAGAGAAGGTTAACCGTATAGTAAGCAGATATCCAAAGGCTAATATTCTTCACTAAATCCTAAATTCTGGCCTTGATTTAAGAAAATTCCATCCTAATAAAACTCACTGCTCATTAAATAGAAAGTAAAGTGTACTGTTCTCATATTAATGTTGAATATAGTTTTAAAGACTGTGTTCTTACAAATTAAAAGTCCAGAATTAGTAAGATTTCTGTTAGTGTTCAGAATTCCTTTGTTATCTGAAATTATATCAAAATACATAAGGTTAAACTTTTTTGAAACTGTGAAAGGTAAAAACATATAGAATAACAAAGTAGAATTTTAGAAGATGTCACAAACCGTAAGATGAAGCTGCATGGAAGGTACTGTATCATGCAAACTTCTAAAACACTTTTAACAAATGTATGTGGTTGTTGAGTGGCTATACATAATGTTTTTCAAAGTACTAAATGTTCGAACCCAAGAATTAGAACACTTGACTATAAACCTCTTTCCCACTTTAAACATGAGTTTTGTTGATGCTAACAAAGTTGTTTAAATAATCTAAATCTCAGAAAAGCTGGTCATCTGAAAAAAAAAAGGAGGGGTAATACACACATACCTCAAAAGGTAAACTATGATTAATCAGATATCCCATATAAAGTACTAAACACAATGCCAGAATATATTAAAAGAATAAATTTGAGCTATTACCATTGAGGCCAGTAATCAGAATAAAGGAAAAATCACTATAGTAAGATACAACTGAAAATCAACTATGAATTTTTAAAATATAACTTGAACTCTTTTCTTCTAAAAATCTTTCTAGAAAAATCTTTCACCTCCAAAAATATCTTCGTTAGGTAATGTCCACAGATTTTTGTTTTCCATAAAAGTAGTTTTGTAGATCTACAATGAAAATATAAATGAAAAAAACATTTGTTTACATTTAAGAACTCCAGTTCAATTCCATGCATATTTTAGGTAAGAACCACAAAAACTTTTTAAGTTATTGCAAACTTATTTAAGTTTAGAAAATAAGTCGCTCCTTGATAAAAATATAAAAAACTCCCACCTTACTGCATTACATTTCTTTTTTTAAAATTCTTTGTTTTTTTTTTTAAGATTTATTTGACAGAGAGAAAGAGATCACAAGTAAACAGACCAGCAGGCAGAGAGAGAAGGGAAAGCAGCCTCCCCACTGAGCCACCCAGGTGCCCCTGCATTACATTTCTAAAGACAACTTTTGTCTAGAAGAGTTAATGGGACTTTTCCATTTTTATATAGATTATTGGAAATAATACTTTAATTCACATTAGTTTTTCCTATTCAGATAGGGAAGAGATGAAATTGAGAAACAGAAAAACTGTGTGGTAAATTTAACTTAAACACAAAGTACAGGAGAAAAAGGACCATTATCGGGGCAGCTGGGTGGCTCAGTCGGTTAAGCAACGGACTCTTGATTTCAGTTTAGGTTATGATCTTAAGGGTTGTGAGAACAAGCCCCATGTTGACTGCACAATGACCTCCGAGCCTGCTTGAGATTCTCTCTCTCCCTCCGTTTCCCCACCCCCTGTTCACATGCATGTTCTCCCTTAAGAAAAGAAGAAAGTTTAAAAATTGGAACACTGTTAAGGGCATAAAATTCAAACAATCTTATCACAGAAGCAGGGAATTTTAGAAAAAACAAAACCTGGGCCAGCTGAAAAATGTAAACATGAGCTGCATATTAACTTGTATTAGAACACCACTGTTCTTTTTCAGTGTGATAATGGTATTGTGGTTATACAGTAAAATATTCTTTATATAAGCAGAGAAAGATAAAGCATGTATGCCAAAACATAACATCCAGTCAAGGTAGGTCTGTAGGTATTTAATATTCGTGTTACTCTTTCAGCTTTTCTATTTTAGAATTTTCATAATAAAAATCTGAAAAGGGGGGGTACCCAGCTGGTTCCATCAACTCTTGATCTTAGTTAGAGTCATGGGGTTGAGTCCCACACTGGGCATGGAATGTACCTACTTAAAAATAAATAAATAACCTGGGGCACCTGGGTGGCCCAGTGGGTTAAAGCCTCTCTCTGCCTTCAGCTCAGGTCATGATCCCAGGGTCTCTGCTCGGCAGGGAGCCTGCTTCCGCCTCTCTCTGCCTGCCTCTCTGCCTACTTGTAATCTCTGTCAAATAAATAAATAAAATCTTTATAAATAAATAACCCAAACCTTCTTATAAATAAATAATGGAAGAGCTTAAAGTAAAAATCCTAGGTCACCGGATTCCAAATTCTGTGCCATTTCTATTTCTCCATACTACCCCTTATAACCTATAAATCTCCCACATTTCTTTCAAGAACCGACCAATTCTTCAAACATCTTTTCTGCACTACCAAAAATTGACAATGCCACTGTTGTAGTAACAGATAATCAGGGATAACTCTATTACTGCAGTTGAGACACAAAGCAAATAACCACCCCCACAATTAAAGGACTGTGTTGCAGATACCTATATATAAGTTCTTTTGACTTGGAATGTCTGTTCTTTAAATGTAAATCTCACTATTCTGTGAACTCAGCAAATTCAAATTTACAATCAAACAGCCAGCTTTTAGGAAAATACCACTTCTATGGTTTAAACTATCTTTAATTGCTAATAGAGAAATTATTTCCTTTGAAGTGTTAGCTTTCAAATTTGTGCCTCAAGCAGCAAAGAACTTATTTAAGTACTTTAAAAATATAGCATTTGCAAATACAATGGAATACTTATCTAGATAACTTTTATTTTCTAGATAACTTTTCAAACTCACTTCCTAACCTGTTTTAAAGCCAAAGACCTGATGATTTAAAAATATATATAGGGGCACCTGGGTGGCTCAGTGGGTTAAAGCCTCTGCCTTTGGCTCGGGTCATGATCCCAGGATCCTGGGATCTAGCCCCGCATCAGGCTCTCTGCTCAGCGGGGAGACTGCTTCCTCCTCTCATTCTCTCTGCCTGCCTCTCCGACTACTTGTGATCTCTGTCAAATAAATAAATAAAATCTTACAAAAGAAAAAATATATATATATTATTTGAAATAACTTGCCACTTGACTAATCAATCAGTAAGATACTACTTTTCTGTGGCCTACAATGATTCTCATAAAACTAGTTAAGTTTTGGGACGCCTGGGTGGCTCAGTTCGTTAAGCGGCTGCCTTCGGCTCAGGTCATGATCCCAGGGTCCTGGGATCGAGTCCCACATCGAGCTCCTTGCTCAGCGGGGAGCCTGCTTCTCCTTCTGCCTCTGCCTGCTGCTCTGCCTGCCTGTGCTCGCTCCCACTCTCTCTGACAAATAAATAAATAAAATCTTTAAAAAAAAAAAAAACTAGTTAAGTTTTTATAAACCTATGACTTGAGGAACAAAAATTATCCTCCCCATGTGATTTATGACAGAATTTAAAGGCATTACTGATAGAGTATGAGATATGAGATTTGGAAAACTTGCTACGATCATAAACCACTGAAATCCTGTAAATCATCATTTTTCTAACTACACTAAGTACTGTTTAAAAGAAAAAATGTGGAGGGGAGTCTCGGTTAAGCATCTACCTTCAGCTCAGATGCTCATCCTGGGATCCAGCCCTGCATCAGGCTCCCTCCTTAGTGGGGAGCCTGTTTCTCCCTCTCCAGCTCATGTCTCTCTCTTTCTCAAGTAACAAAATCTTTAAAAATTAAAACCAGTTACTATTTAAAAAAAAATGTGGAAGAAAAGCTAGTACTTTCCAATAGTTCTCAAATAAACTTGAAGTTTGAGTCTATTGAATAGAGTACCTACTTACACTCAACAATAAAAATACAAACAAACAAACAAAAAAAACAACCCCACAAAAAACTAGATAATCTGTCAGAAGAAAAACATCAATGATTCCCGACAAAATTGTTTAAAATTTCAAAATGAAGTGAGTGGTTGCTGAATGAGAAACAGGAGTTTTACAGTCGTAGTATATCCCCGTTATTTTATTAATGACAAAAGGAGAAATAGTGACTATACAGTGGGGAAAATGGTCAGCACGGACATTACCAGTAAGAACATCATGTGCCTCTGGATGAGATAGTGAGGACACACAAATCATTTACAGGTTCTCAGCTATAGTGTATATAACCTGAATCTGATGAGGAAATACCAAAGCTAAAGTTGAAGAACAGTTCAACATCAAAAGAGACTAAAGAGGAATTACAATTATAAACAGTAACTTCGAAGATGCTAATCTTACTAGGAAATTGCTATAAAGGGCATGATTAGAACAATAATAAAAGTAGAACATGGACTATAGATTAAAGTTTGATTAATGATAAGGTTCCAGAATTTTTAAGTGTTTATATGAAAAGATCTGTTATTAGAAAATACACTGAAATGGGGCACCTGGGTGGATTAAGCAACCAACTCTTGATTTTGGCTCAGGTCATGTCAGGCCCAGCATGGAGCCTCCTTGAGACTGTTCTCTCCCTCTCCGTCTGCCCCTCCCTGCCTCTTAAAAAAAAGGGGGGAGAAAAGAAAATACACTGAAGTATTAAAGGTTGTGATGTATGCAACCCAACCTCCTTTGGTTCAGGGAAAGACAGAATTGATAAAGCATGTCAAATGTTAAAAACTGGCCAATCAGGGCAACACATGTGAGTTCTTGTATTGTCCTTAAACTCTCCTGTAAGTTTAAAGTATTTTCAAAAAACAAGTTAAAGAAGCAAAATGGCAGTTTATAACCGATAAAAGCAAAGCTCTTAATATTCAACCCATGATAAAGCTGATTAAATCACGGAATCGCCAGTGACTGGCATGCAATTTCAATCTTCCATTCAAAATGATAATCTAACTAGTGATGTTTATGCATTTTCTCACCTACTAACTATCCTAATTAAGAGAACAACAAAACCCCAAGAAATCACTTATTAAATGAGTTAAATAATAGTTTTAAAAAAGGTAGATAGATGAAGGAGTTAAAATAAATGTACAGATAGTACAGGAAATGTTTTTTTGTTGACAATCTTCCCCCAAATACTTTTAAGCTCCCTCCTACAATATTGTCTACACTTTCATGAGATAGTTTGTTAAGGTAATGAGATTTTGACATTTAAGTTTAATGAAATTTAGGTATTACTCCAGCTCTTCTACAAGTATCACTGATGCAAAAATTCTCAATTTTAAGATATAAAGAGCCAACTTTCCTAAGGACAGCTATAGACTGGAAATAATAAAATTACTATTTTAAAAAAAGTCTTATTTGATTTAAAAGCTACCAAAAGCCACTGAGGGAAAAAAATTTTTTTTAAATAAGGAAACAGTTAAAAATGGTTAAGAAACAATACACTCCTCTGTGTGGTGAAAAATTCAGAACCTTACTACAAAAATAGCTAGAAATAATGACCAGTTCTTTGTTGGAACACTCCATTTCCCAACCCCCCAAAGAATGAGTGAGTAGTATATATAAAAAGTTAAGTACTAATTAAATGCATGGATATTGGCTAATAATCTGAAAATGGTAAGATGTGGTGGTGTTCTTAAGTTTAAAGACTCTCTCAAGGGTTAAGGGTTATCCAAAAAAAAAAAAAAAAAAATTTAAGCCATATTCTCCAGCTAAAGTGGTCCTCCCTGAACATATGGGATTCAAGAGTTTGTTACTTCGATGATTATACTGTTTTAAACAACAAGTTTACAGAGTTAGAAAATTGGGTTTCAAACTCACAAAGTCAGCAACTACACAACTGTTGAAGTTCATCAAACAACCACAACCCTGCCTACAGATCTAAAAAAAATAGTCACCATACTGTCGGGAATACTACCAAGTACACAAAAGACACTTCTAAGATTACTTCTAGATTGATTACATATTGAATGATCTATCACAGTGTAGTCAAAAGAGCAAGCCAGGAGACTAATGAATCATATAGTTCAAATACAGGTAGTATTCTGTGAAGTATGAAACACAGAGCAATAAGATTCAATTATTGCCTTTTTAAGCCTCAATTCCCCATTAGATGCCAGAACACCTGAGTTTCCACCTGCCCATCCTGTGGAGACTGAGTCAGCATTAATGGTATGCTAATTGCCAAACCTGCAGGGTTTAAAAGCTTCCCAGGTTGATACTATAGCACTGTAGTTTCTAAACATTTATTCTAAGGAATAATATCTTGATTTATTTCACTCACATATGAGTTGGCTAAACCAATTCATCTTATCTTCTAGCTATGAATTCTGGATTTAAACTTAATGTCCTCTTGGGGTTTAAATATCCAATACCTACATATTCAGTTTGTTGAATAAAAAAAATTTTCAAGAAAATAATAATCACAAAAGGGTCAATGCTTTTTTTCTTAAAATTCAACATGAAAAAGTTACAGAAAATGTCACCATTACCAGATTAGATTCTTTCCCTTGGTAGGATGTGAGGTGATGGATATTAACTAAATATTGTTGGTATCATTTTACAATATATGTACTGAATCTTTATGTTGCATACCTTAAACCTATGCAGTATTATATGCCAATTATATCTCCACACAACTGGAAGAGAAAAAAAGACTATTTCCCATATAGACATATGTAAAGACTAACAATAATATTAACTGTATATGCTAAAACTAAAATTTTGTATTAAAAAAAAGGTCATAATTGAACACGTTCTATCACATAAATACAAGTATTAGAAAGTTTAAAAAAAGCTTTGGGACTATTCTATTGGCCTTAATATATTTCAAAGCATTATTTCAAAACTACATTTCAATCCTGTTTTTGACATTAGATTTTTGTTTTGATTTAGATCACTCAGTATTACCAAATTGAAAATTTGTCCTTGTGGGGTGAGGGGGTCACGTGGGTCTCCTAGCTACAAGCTGGTAAAACTTACCCCATGTTATGCTTCCCTGAGCCTTAGAAAAGCCGTTTAGTTTCTCAACAAGTTGTATTCAAAGCAAATATTCACAATTTTGTTGAAATTGCTGTGGATTCTGAATATGTGGGGGAAAAAATTTATACAGATTTCAATTTATGCCATTACATTAACCAAATGTTTTCTGTTCCAAAGTTGCTAAGAGCACAACTGTTTAGTAATAAAAATTAAAGTTTAAAAAGTTAATTATTTACAAGCAAATACATGCATACTTGTCCACATTTCAAAATACAGCTTTTTAATAGACATCACCAGTATATTTTAGAAATCTTCATTTCTTGGAAGTGCCTTGAACCAGACTCATTCAAAAAGGAAGAGCTGTTTGCAAGTTGAAAACACAAACTAAACGAAACAAAAACCCATTAGAAAATATTTGAGCCTTTGACTTCAAGAGGTCTTTTGTTTTTTTAAGAGAAAGTCAATTAATTGCCACCTGGTTCCCTTATGCTGAAGTTAGAATGAAAAATGCAGAGCACCCTCAAAAGGCTTTTCTGTTAGGATTAGTTGTATTTCCAATTATGGAGATTTTATTCTATATTAGAAAGGGCTTATGTGTGTTTATTCATGGATGCCAAGCTGCAGCATAATTTTAATTAATACCTCTTGGAATAGGGGAAGTGGGTGTCATATACCAAAATAGTCCCCAAAATAGTGTACAATGCCCCACACTTAAAAAAAAAAAATAACACTAGTAGGTATTATATATTAAGTACTGTTATTCCACAAATGCCCAAGAAATTTAGGCTAGAGCACTATCCACAGGGAAACTACAACTACACGAACAAGTAGCCCTTTTTGTTCCATAACAAATTTTAGAGTATGTGTATTTTTTATTAAAATCTGGTTAGAGATGTCTTTTCCACATTTTCAGAATATACCATAAATCTTATTTCACAAAATAAAGTAGAATATAAAGAAGCTGGGCTAAAAATTTGAGTCTTTTCCAGAGAAAAAAAGATGAGCATTGCTTTTTCAATGTTTATCAGTGACTGCAAAGATTATAATTTTGCTTTATGAAGTGCAGAAATAGAAATATACAAGCAATTAGGTTATTAGTACAAGGTTTTGCTTGAATTAATCACTACATTTCACATAAGATACTAAACTATCTAGAAGATAAAGAACAGGAAATGAGATTTTTAAGAAAAGAAATGTTATCTAAATTAACTATATCTTTCTGCAAAGTAGTTTTATTGAACATTGCCTGGGTAAAGAGAAAAGGCCTCAAGGGGGAAAAAAAAACGTATAGATCAAGTTAGTATCAGTGAGAAACCTAAACATCTATGCTACAATAATGGAAGGGAATATGGACGAGGTATTTCAATAAACCCGAAATAAAAGTTTGCTACTTCTAAGAATAAACACACAAGTATCTTCTTTGTTTTAAAAACAGTATGTAATTATTCAAAGCACTTTCGGATATATGATTACTCAGTTCTGTGTTTGCAAATCATTCCTGTTTTTTTTTTACACCCCTACACTACATTTATACATGCATTTGAGAAACTAAAGGTTAAAGATCACATTGTGGTTTGAGTACAATCTGAATAATCACACAGACATGGACCAACATTTATTACAAACAGGAAAAGAGCAGATCTATAAGAAGAGTACAGGTTTTTTAAAAAAGAGATTGCAAGCTGAAGTATAGAAAAGAAATTATAATCTATATGATAATGCAATAATTTTATCTGCATTTTAAAAAATCACATTGCTCAGTATATACAAAACATTGTAACAGTAGTTTGAACTGCTAACTTAGAGGAATTAAAACAGTATTGACAGTGGAGAAGTTTATTTCAATTTAGGTCACTCATGTTCCATGCTGAGTTCACTTCCATTTTCCAAGAGGAAAGGTTATTTTTAAGAGTCATTTTTTCCCAAGTAGAAAGGTTATTTTGAAAAACTGAAATGTATATTTTACAACCCATTTTATAAGGATTCAGGTTTTTAAAATCTTTTAAATAAAAAGCAATCAATTCTCTACATACTTTTATTAAAGAATTACAGCTTTCACAGATAGCAAAATACATTGTGGCTATTACCAGCAGCATTACCTTCTTCATTTCTCCTTCAGCTACCAATAAAAATCATCATCCTTTTGCAGGAAAATTTCTTATGAATGTGGCCCAATTCAAAACAAATTACTTCTACCAGTAAAATATTGTATCTTACATGTTGTCACACTGATTACCTAGCTACATGAAAAGCTACAGAAAACACAAGGGGAAAAAAGAACTTCAAAAAGAATATGGCAAAACCATAAATGTTCTCAATTTTGTGACATTTAGTAACCCTATGACTACTCCAAAAAGCACTGAGGCTCTGACTGGGTATTCCACTTATATCTGATGTTTCTATACAATTAACATATGAAACACGAAAGTAATCTGGCCTAATTCTGAATTTATGTAATAATAAGTGCATAGATGTTGTAAATGTCTAAATGTCCTTTCATTAGAAATAGAGAATTTTCTTTCCAACAATTTCTATGCTTTAGCAAAAAAACTAAAAGTAGGTAATGAGCTATCCTTTTAATTTTACACAAATAGCTAGGTACTGCAGATGCCACTGAAGAGAAAAGCTGATACACTGGCAAATATGAAAAATATCAGATTAGTGTCATTAGCTTCTTCACTAAAAATTATTTATATTATACTCTCATTTGCAACTGATGCTGAGGTTTCAAATTTAAAAGCAAAAAACCACTTTTTGCTAATTTGTTCTGAAGATTTACAAATTTCTTTGCAGAAGCAAAATTATCTCTTGTTATCAATGATGTATGTATTTTCATTTGAAAAGAACTAAATGTATTAGGACTCATACGCAGTGGTTTGGCTGACCATAAATAAATGAAACATATTTTTCCCGCCACGAAGTACCGAGTTACAACGAATGTATTAAAAAAACTTTATTTTCTTGAGAGTGCATACAAAGATGTTACGTAAACGCTGTTAGTATTACCTTTAATGTGAAAACATTTCTTATTACTTCAGATTTTAATGTTTTATAAATAGGTCATGTGTCTCCAGAAACATTAAAGGCCACACTGGGTGTTATGACCAAAGAAAATTTTAGCCTCTTACAGGCTAAACAAAGTACAAAATGTGAAAATAAAAAAAGAGCAAATCAGGAAAGAGAAAAACACAGCTCAGGATATGCATTTCTGAATCAGCAATTTAACATTTTAATTCCTAAACCAAAAATGTCAATTTTACAAAGCACACATTAATATATATTCTTTACCATTTTTCTCAAAAGATGTTTTATACATACATTCATATTTGTGTGTGTATGTGTGTGAAGTAACTGCAAATATTACCAATTAAATAAATTGGGCAACTGCTAGCAGCTCTGAAACAGTAAACGGAATGAGCTTGTTATGTAGACAATTTTCAGCCCCCTGAAATAACATCTGGTCTTAGGATTCTTTTTTAGAATGCAGTTGGTATTTTAGCTAGGAAATGGGAGAAACATACTGTGTTCATACTCACAGAATGGAGTATCTAACTGCCTGTTTCAGTTTAACTTATGCTATAATAAAATGCATGAATAAATACCTGAACATTTGAGAAATTTCTAAAACTAAAGGAAGTACTGTTTCATTATATAAAAACTATTATGTATCAATTATGTTCATTTCTGATGAGTTTGCATATAAGCTAATGTGTTTGTGAAATCAAACTGGAATGCAGACCAAGTACAGGTGATCCAGGTTCCTTGCTTTAATGAGTATTACAAAGTAGCACTGGGTTCAGCATACTTCAGACAGGCCTACCCACTCACCTGGTGAATTCCACGCCAGTCTACTCTGATGATTAAATATATTAAGGAAAGAAATGGTCCCAAAGGATAAGTGATGAAACCTTAAGGATATGGTCTTGGGCCAAAACCACAACCAAACTCCATGTAAGGTACAATCTCTCACACATACAAACACACACACCACATACACAACCACACACAAAAAATTTAACACACACACACATTAATGTTCCTGCTATTGTCCAGTAATCCCCTCCCACTCCCAAAGAAATACACTATAAACTACAGCACAAATACAGTAAGTACACTGTAGCCTCAGTTTAAACTGGGTGTTGGTTGGGTCCACTATGAGAAACACATCACAGGCGGCACTGTGTTGTGAAGTCTGTTTAGTACTACTGGTGACTAAAGTGCTCTGAATAGGTCCAAAACAGACCCATATATTACCAAATTTTAGTCATTATGGAAAATGTTATGAGGCTGCAGTGTATATGATAATGTTGGGAATTTAGATTACAAAATTAACATTCAAAATAAGAATACTTCATAGTATAAGTAATAAAGAGAAATGGATAGAATTTTCACTGTAATGTGGATACTACTCCCATCTCACCCCTTCCATCCCAATAAATTATAACCTGAAAGATGATTACTTGGTGCCACTGGTATCAATACATTAACGCTTTATTATCATCTTGACTGCTAATTCCAGTTGTCAAAAATGAACATTTCCCTTCTAACCATAATCAAGAATGAGGACCTTACTCTTTAAAATAAACATGCCTGACGAAAAATTTTAAGACAGTTAGAAAGCAAGAAAAACAAAGAAGTATCACTGGGTAAATTATGATTACACAGATTTGAATCACATTAGCTTATTCCTGAATAATGTAAACTTTATCCTATTAAAAAACCTTATCTTTAAATTACTGAAATGCTTACATTTATTGACAAACCATGCATTTTCACAAAATTAAAACCTGAGATAATTTTTCACCTAACATGTTTCATTTCACCACTCAATATACCCTATGAAACTAAGTTAACATTTCTGTATTTTCTCATAATACCATTCATATTAGTTTGTAAGTAGGAATAAAAAGAAAATGAGTTCTAAATAAATGACACAGGAGGCAATAAATTGACACATGACAAGTAAATAAAAGGCTAAAGCACTCCAATACCATTGAAACTGTTTTAATGTTGTTGCAACTCCAAAATGCAACAATCATCAGCTTGTAAAGACCCAAATTTCAAAAATTCATTTTAATTACTCCTTCAAACCTATTTTACAAAATAAAGGCAAGAGACATTTAAATCCTCCTTGTCCTAGTTGTGCTATCTATGTTCCTAACTTGTTTTCTATCACTCTAGTGTATGCTGCAATTCCCATCAGATGCTATATAAGAAAAAATAAAATAAAATATTAACCTCTGCTTCAATGTATAGTTTCCAGAATCTGCCAGAACTGGGGAACTGGGCAACAAGGCGTTCATAAGTCTTCCGTGCTTTGTCTATAGGTTGATTCTAAAATTGAAAACCAATAAACAGCATTTACAATGTTAAGATTATGAAAATATTATTTACTGCAGAACCAAGTAGTGTGATTGGACCCATAGAGAAGGAAATGTAATCCTATATCACTAAACCTGTGCCTCTCGAATGAGAATGCTCCAAGCGTCAAGGTCATATGGATTCTCTTCTAATTTCTTTTCCGCTTTCTTCACCTTCTCTGGGACATACTCAGCTGCCTGGAGGAAAGAAAAATAAGGAACTGATGTTACTGTTTTAAAAGTTTCATGCCTTATTTAATCCAAGCACAGTTATCAGTCCCCAATACAAAGTATAAAAATGTCCTTTTACAAAAGAGGCCTGCATTTTCTACAATCTATATATACTATGCTCTCATAAGACACCTGCATAAAAACAAAATTCAGTGATCACATACTTTTAAAAGCCATTATTAAATTTAAGCAAACCCATCTTTTACATTAAACATAAAGCAGCCATTCTCAAACACTGTGGTCTTGGGACCCCCTTTATACTCTTCAAAATTACTGAGTATGCCAAAGAGCTTTTGTCTATGTGATTACTTCAATATTTACTACATTAGAAATTAAAACTACAAAAATGTTAAATATTTATCCATGTACAATAAAAATTATTTACATTTTAACATAATATTTTTATGCAAAATTAAAATTAAAAATTCAGTGAGAATATCCTATTTTATATATTTGCAAATCTGTTTAATGTCTGATTATTTTAAAGGTAGATAGCTGGATTTTTCTGTCTGCTTTTGCACTCAATCAGCTGTGATATCACATCATGTAAAAATTCCACTGTACTCTCATAAGAGATTAAGAGTGAAAGGGCAAAAATAATTATCTTAAATTTATTATGAAACTATGAACTCACAGATCCTCTGAAAGTCTTAGGAACCTCCTGGGTCCCTGGACCAATTTTGAGAAACACTGCTATAGAGCATTCATCCTGAGCCACAAAAGAAAAAGCATGAAATGACATGGAAGTTGTATTTTGATGTAAAGGTTTTCAAAACATGATCCACAAATTGTATATACAGCATCATTAAAACTATTAAAAAGAAATTTACAGTATTATAAGATCATACTAAAATGTTTAGTGGTCATGTGTGGGTGACAGTTTCATTTTTACTATAAAAACATAATCTTAAAAAAGAGTAATGCCTAAAATAGCCAGCACCTGAGGCAAAAATATAAGTACTACTCAAACTGTTGTTCAGAATACCACCTGGGTGGCTCAGTCATTAAGCATCTGTCTTCAGATTAGGTCATGATCCCAGGGTCCTGAGACTGAGCCCCCCTCACGGGGCTCCCTGCTCAGCGGGAAGCCTGCTCCCTCTCCCTTGCTAGTGTTCACCCTCTGGCTGTCTGTCAAATAAGTATATAATATCTTAAAAAAAAAAAAAGAAAGAAAAAAGAAAAAGAGTACCACTATGTGCCAGAAAAAAAAGTGATATTCAAGTCAGTCAGATAAATGTTAATTTTTAGAGTTGTGTTTTGTTTTTTTACAGGACTTCATGAAATCTGTACAGCAATACAGAATAACATTTGAGACAGAGAGGGAAGCACTGTCCCTAACAGCTTTATTTTTTTCATTGGCAATTAACAACTCATAGAAACATAACGTCAAGGGGCGCCTGGGTGGCTCAGTCGTTAAAGTGTCTGCCTTTCTCAGGTCATGATGGGGGGGGGGGTGGGGAGAGTCCTGGGATGAAGCCCCATGCCTCAGGCTCCCTGCCCAGCGGAAAGCCTGCTTCTCCCAGTCCCACTCCCCCTGCTGTGTTCCCTCTCTCACATCTCTGTCAAATCAATAAATAAAAAATCTTAAAAAAAAAGAAAAAGAATGTCAAAACTACAGATGGGAAAAAATTTTAGTTGTGGGTTTAGGGAAAAAAATATACCTGGAAAAAATACACTCTTCTTTGGAATAAATTAATGTCTACTACTGATAAGTATACATTTTATTTAGAAAGAAAAACACATTTTAAAAGACCAGTGTTAGGGGCGCCTGGGTGGCTCAGTACGTTAAAGCCTCTGCCTTCAGCTCAGGTCATGATCCCAGGGTCCTGGGATGGCAATGGGCTCTCTACTCAGCGGGGGAGCCTGCTTCCTCCTCTCTCTCTGCCTGCCTCTCCACCTATTTGTGATCTCTGTCAAACAAATAAATAAATAAATCTTAAAAAAAAAAAAAAGACCAATTAATTTTGTATGAAACATATGAATTTCATATTGCATGAAACTCAATGAAATTAATATTGTATGAAACTCAGGGCTTTACAGAGCTCTGTAAGTAGGCTAGCTCAAGAAACTAAAACTGGAAAAGTTTAATAAAGGAGGACTATTGGTCCCAACCACATATTAAAACACAAAATGACATGGCAAAATGGTGTGGTAATGATTCATGAATCACTGGTTCATGACAGTTGAAGAGAATGATATATGGAAAATGAACAAATAAAGGTGATATTTAAAATCAGAATAGTGGCTTATTCAATGCACAGGGTTAGAATAACTGCATAATCATCTATTAGAATAACTACAGTCAACTTTATCAAAATAAAGCTGAATTCCTATTTAACCCTTTCTACTGAAGTAAATTTCACATGGGTCAGAGATTTAAACACTAATAACAAAAAAGAACTCGAGGAAAACATACTGAAGTGGATCTAAGGCTTTTCAGAAGCCTTTGAAGAGAGTACACTTAATTCTGTTTAAATTGTGCATGAAAAATTCCAAAGTCAAAAGACAAACCTAAAAATTAGCCAACATATTTGGCAGAGTACTAAATTTATTCATGTACAGTCAATAGAAGATCAACTCACAAAATGGGCAATGTACTGGAACAGTTCATAGAAAAAGAAATAGAAATGTAATAAGCCATAAGACAGAGATCCAAAGTGTTTTATAATCAACATTACACTGGCAAGGGTATATAAAAACAGACATTCTCACATTGTTGGCGGGGGCAAATAGTAATGTGATCAAAATTTAACATGAACGTTGACCCTGAATTCCACTTCTGGCAACTTCCACTGCACACATGCACAAAGATGTATACTGAAGAACTACTACTCGGCTGTTTGCTGTTGCATAAAACTAAAAATAATTAAAATAATCACATATAAAAGAACTGACTAAATAAATTGAGGAATTTGTAGTCACAAAGAAAAAGAACAGAGCAGGGAAGGTTTATAGATAGCAACATGGAACTATCTCCATAATACTGGGTGTAAAAAAAACCTGGGAGATGAGCTGGGAAGAGACATAGACAGACTTGCAGAAACACTCCCTTTACAATGTATATACTCTTCTACTGTTTTAATTTTTACTATTCACCCAAGAAATATTTGCTCAGCGCCTAGTATGTGCCACACATTCTTGAAGGGACACTTTGGTATACAACGAAATAAAGTCTTCTCCTTTCAAAGAGTTTACTTACTTCTTAAAAAAACAAACTTAAGAAGATATTTTAAAATAAAACCAGGATCTTAGTTTATAAGATACCAAGTATGAAATGTTAATGATAAAATAAGAAGTGTGATACAGGAACTTTAAATCAGGAACTAAAAAAGAGCTAAGCTATACTTGAATTGCTTTAATCAATGCTAACAACTAGTGTTTCAAAGCAGTCTGATGGGAGGTCTTATGCATTCAAGATCCACCTGCTGAAAATTAACCTACCAAATTAGGTAACGTGTACCACAATCTGTAAAAGAAAAGAGAGAAAACTCAAAGATAGTGTCTTATATTCAACCAGCAAAATCACAGCAAGAAGTAAAATGTCTCCTTGCTAAATATGCCACTCCTTTAGTGACTGTCAACCCCTGCAACACACTACAATCGCCTGGGGCTAAGGGGATTTTAAAGAGGCTCAAGCCCCACTATGTAGATCAATTAAATCAGAATCTCTAGGAACAAGGTGAACCATCACTACTTTTACTTTTTTATCACTATAATTTTTTTAAACTCCCTAGATGGTTCTAATGTGCAGCCTCAGGTGAAAACCACAGCTCTCCAGGGGCTTCCTAACCCTTCTTGTTGCCTCAGAACTTTCCAATAGTCTACTGAAGCCTATGGGCTCTTTATCAGAAAAATCTTCTTTTCCTTTTTTTTTTTTAATAGGCTCTACACCCAATGTTGGGCTTGACTCACAATCCCAAGATCAAGAGTCACATGCTCTTGATGGGGCCAGCCAGGTACCCCTCTCAGAATACTGTTCTTAAATACACAAAATGAACTGTGAGAGACTTCAATGGAAACCTATTGAAATATAATTACTGAAATATTTTTAAACAAAATTTTACACAATAATAGATACTTAACATACGAAATAACAGGATCTAGTAATGAGTCTAGTGATGAGGACAATAATATTTGGAATATTTATGTCTAGTTACAGTTATTGCTAACACTGCCAGTGTGGTTTCTTGCCTACCTTCATAATAGACGGAAAGTTTCAATTTCAGTTAAAGATTAGTAAAAATATTTTCCTCCATCCAACTTCATAGAACCCCTAAAATTCTAACCAGACACCTGGGGGATGGGATTACAATGGACCTATGAATCCAGGCAAAGGATGCTGGAGAGCAGATGTTAAAAAAGTGCATTAATCACTCATTAAATAATAACCCCATTTCATAATAGAAATATAACTAAATTACATAATTTAGTTAGAAATCCCCAAATCCAGTTAGAATTTGAAAGAACCATGGCTCAGCTCTTTTTAAAATCTGTTACACTCCCAAATTACTTTCCTCTACCAAGGATGTAGTTAAATGTTCGTAAAACAAACTACATAGATAATTCTCAATCAAGTGCATTAATTAACAAGAAAGCTAACCAAAACAGCCCAGAATATACTCTGGTAGTTATGGCCACATTTAATTCCTACAACAAAAAGTCGTTTATCATCATGAACCAGTTGGGTAGCCAACAGCGTTAACACTTTTGCTCTCTTGCCTGGGCGTACTTCTATAAGGCAAAGGAAATCTGAGTTTTCTAGTATTCCACAAGGGGACTGGACCTCCATAAAGAATGGAATAGTAGGGGTGCCTGGATGGCTAGTGGGTTGAGCCTCTGCCTTCAGCTCGGGTCATGATCCCAGGGTCCTGGCATGGAGGCCCGCGTTGGGCTCTCTGCTCGGTGGAGAGCCTGCCTCCCCTCCCTCTCTGCCTGCCTCTCTGCCTACTTGTGATTTCTCTCTGTATCAAATTAATAAATAAATAATTCCTTTAAAAAAAAAAAAAAGGAAGGAATTATATTACTATTTCCTAAGTCTACTGCTGGATCAGAGGAATAGGTCAGTACTGGACAAGTTTCCAGTATTCATTTGAAATGGAATGAGGTCGGGAACTCTGCTTAGTATAGCCAAAGAACAGTTATCCCATGGTTACACATCCCCTATAAAAAATCTAGCTTTTGCCTTTGGAATAAACTATCATCCCATTATCATTCTTTAGGGAATGTTAATGGGGAGTAGGTTGGAACTCTGAATCAAATGACCAGAACAAAAGCTGGACTAGTTCCCAAGGCATGCATTACCAATGGTATCAGCTGGACTCTGGGAATGTCTTTGATTTGCATAATTTTAAAACCCAGAAAAATAACACAACTGTATGGCATATACAAAGATACATACCAATATACACTATTTCAAATGGGTACAAAACCCAGAAAAATTTTGAACTAGATGATGTACTTTTTTTTTGGTACAGGGACACAAGGTTACTTAGTACCTATCTCTAGCATCTGTTCTATGAATTGTTTTTCTAGTAGTAGGGTACTGCTAACATGACAACTAATTTTTTTCTCTGTGAATAATAACAAGCATACAACTGGCTAAAAGTATGAAGGAAGGGTAAATCCACTACATGCTGACCTTTTTAAATTTTCTTTTTAATAATGGCTTTTTTAAGGCATAATCATATACAAGCCACTCATTTAAAGTATACAATTCACAATACATTTGTTTAAAACATCTTATGATCCGACAAGAACTATCCTAACAGCCATTACCTTTCCCAAAGCCCTAGCCAACCACCAAACTACTTTCAGTCTCCACAGATGTGCAGGTATTCCATGTAAATGGTATTGTACAGTATATATTGTTTCTAGCTTTTACTCTGCATGTTTCCAGGGTCCGTGTTTCATCATTTATCATTATTTTCCTCTCTAATGCCAAGTAAAATTCCACTATATGGATAATCCCACAAATCCTACATTTTATTTATCTACTGATGCCCGTTTGGATTGTTTCCCAGTTTCTGAGTGGAGTTCATTTTGTGTTTCTTACACACATGCACACACACCCCTACAGATGAAGCAGATAGGTCATATGTCAATTCTATTTTTTTAAAAAGATTTTATTTATTTATTTGACAGAGATCACAAGTAGGCAGAAAGGCAGGTAGAGACAGAGAGGGGGGAAGCAGGCTCCCAAGACCCCAGGATCATGACCTGAGCTGAAGGCAGAGGCCTTAACCCACTGAGCCACCCAGGCGCCCCATTAATTCTATTTTTAACATTGAGGAACTGCCAGACTGTTTTCCAAAGTGACTGAACCATTTTAAATTCCGAGCAACAGTGTTAAGAGGGTTCCAATTTCTTCAGATCCTCACCAACACTTGTCTTTTGATGATTCTGATCATCCTACTGGGTATAAAGTGGTTTTCATTTACATTTCTCTGATCGTTAATGAAGTTCAGTATTTTTTTGATGTTCTTACTGGCCATTTGTCTTTGGAGAAATGTCTTTTCAGATTCTTTGTCCTTTTTTTTTTTTTTTAAGATTTTATTTTTTAGTTAGAGAGAGAGAGAGCACAGGCAGACAGAGAGGCAGGCAGAGGTAGAGGCAGAGGGAGGAGCAGGCTCCCTGCCTGCCGAGCAAGGAGCCTGATGTGGGACTCGATCCCAGGACGCTGGGATCATGACCTGAGCCGAAGGCAGCTGCTTAACCAACTGAGCCACCCAGGCGTCCCTTTTTGTCCATTTTTAATTGGGTTATCTTTTCATTGATGAATTGCAAGAGTCTTTTGTATATGGATACAAGTCCCTTGTTACCAGATTTATAAAAGGTTTCTCCCAGGGGCGCCTGGGTGGCACAGTGGGTTAAGCCTACGCCTTTGGCTCAGGTCGTGGTCTCAGGGTCCTGGGATGGAGCCCGGCTTCAGGGGACGCCTGGGTGGCTCTGTTGGTTGAGCACTTGCCTTAGGCTCAGGTCATGATCCCAGGATCCTCAGATCAAGTCCCACATTGGGCTCCCTACTGGGCAGGGAGCCTGCTTCTCCCTCTGCCTGCCATTCTCCCTGCTTGCGCTCTCACTCTTTCTTTCTGACAAATAAATGAATAAAATCTTAAAACACACACACACATACACACACACAACTGTTGGGCAGGAAAGTCTTAGGGTGGCACAAAATTTAGGAATAAATGGGGAGAAAAGTCCAGCAGAAGTAGCCTGCTCCCCCCACCCTCTACCTGCCTCTCTGCCTGCTTGTCATCTCTGTCTGTTGTCAAATAAATAAGTAATATCTTAAAAAAAAAAAAGTTCCTCCCATTAGGTGGGCTTTTTCACTTTCTATGATTAATCTTTTGTTTGTTATGTGAAGCCAGCCCAGAGAAACAGAATTCGACAAGGGCCTCACATACACTACGCACCATTTCAATGGTTCTCAAACTTTTTGTAAAAGAATCACTCTACATTCTTAAAAACTGAAGAACGGAACAAAAATTTTTTTAAAATGTGGCTGTATCTATCACTATTATCATATGAGATAGTGAAATTGAGAAAAAAATTCTAGTTCATTTAAAAATAACTTTATTTAGGGACGCCTGGGTGGCTCAGGTCATGATCCCAGCGTCCTGGGATGGAGTCCCACATCGGGCTCCTCGGCAGGGAGCCTGCTTCTCCCTCTCCCTCTGCCTGCCACTCTGTCTGCCTGTGCTTATTCGCTCTCTCTCCCTCTCTCTCTGACAAATAAATAAATAAAATCTTTAAAAAAAAAAGAATTTATCTTAAAAAAAAAATAACTTTATTTAAAAATATTTTCCAAAACAAAAAAATTAGTGAACACAACGGCAGTTTTATGTTTTTGTGACACTTAAATGTCTGGCTGAACAGACGACATTATCTGCTTCACCTTTCAATCTACTGAAGTATATTGCTTCGGATGAAGTATGACTATGTAAGTAGATTTCTGAAGTATATGACTATGTATGTAGTTGGGAAAGGAAAAGCACTTTTTTTTTTTTTTAAAGATTTTATTTATTTGATAGACAGAGATCACAAGTAGGCAGAGAGGCAGAGAGAGGAGGAAGCAGGCTGTCCGCAGAGCAGAGAGCCCGATGCGGTGCT
>ML103148.1:73052-121281 GCA_003697995.1 Taxidea taxus jeffersonii
AGAGGCAGAGAGAGGAGGAAGCAGGCTGTCCGCAGAGCAGAGAGCCCGATGCGGGGCTCGATCCCATGATCCCGGGATCATGACCCGAGCCGAAGGCAGCAGCCTTAACCCACTGAGCCACCCAGGCGCCCCTGGAAAAGCACTTTTAATAGCCTTTTCATAAAATTGTGGATAGCTCATGTAGCCTCTGAAAAACTCTGAGTTAAACTTTACTGAAACTGCATACCAGTTTCTATATGGCAGCTTAACTAATATTAGGGGGTGAGTTAATTGAGGTGCGAGGTGGGGAAATAACAAAAATGATCAATGATTGAAAGAATAAGATAGTCTAATTTATTTTTCCCATTCCCACCAGGGAAGTGCAACTTTCACAGAAAAAAAAAAGGTAGTTCTCCTCCAAATATAGCTATTTTTGTGGTAAATGGGCAGGGTGTGATGCTAGAGGTCATACCTAAATTAAAGATCAGTGAAAATTTAATCCAAGGGATAAACAAAAGTATAGGGGAGAAGATGGTAAGTTAAAAGATTTAAATCTATATAAACAGTTCTTGACCAGGGCAAAGAGAACTAGAGGATGAACCTCTAACACGGTTTTGTCATGAATATTTCCACTATTAAGGGTAATGACTGACTAAATATACTACAGGGAGGAAAACCACAAAATACTTATCAAAAGCCTAACCATCCTCAAATAATCTGCAGTTTTTCCTCCACTTATTTTATCAAGAATGTATTCAAAAACAACTTTTAAGGTTCAGATATCTTCAACCTTTACGTGGTTTGCAAGTTTTATATAAAAATCACCCATGGTACTTGTTTCAAATGAAGATTCTCAAGTCTCACAGAATCTGTTATAATAAGTCTGAAATTAAGATGTACGCACCTATACTTGTATAAAAGCACCTAAGTGATTACGATGCAATGGGCCACAGACTCCATTTGGACAAACACTAATCTGTTCTCTAAATACATTTTCCAAAAATTGTGTCTTTAAAAAATAAAGTAGCATCAGACCTAAGTCATTCCATTTTTTCCCTAAAACATTAATAAAGCTGCATAAATTATATTATCTATGTGAAGTCTTTAGTCTCCCTTGGTAGTTTACCCTTTATTCAAAATTAAAAATAGACGAGTGGCACTTTGCAAGATTATCTCCAAGTAGTAACTGAGACGATTCATATGCCTAGAGAATAAAGCAGTTTATGTGACAGGTGACATTAGGACTGAATGCCAGTTTAGTCCTATGTGTATTCCTTAACCAGTACAGCAGAACTCTACCAGATTTTTTTTGGTAAATGAATCTGATTATGTATTCTGCATATCATTCCTTCAACCCTTCTAGAGACTAAAAATCTACTAAACATGTAAACAATTCAAAACTCGAGAAAAAAACAGGCTAAAGATTATTGACCCAAATAACGATACTTATCATATGTGCTTATTAAATCTGCTTATTAATTCCCTAGGAAACAAACAGCTGCAACTACAAATAAAAATCTGAATCTTTTAGAATTCAAAAAATGTGGCTTTAGGCCAAAAGTAGCCAAGATATTAATTCACCAAATAAACTAAATAAAACATTAGCAAATCATCAGTTAGGACATAGTTTTGTCCTCTTGGCTTTATTCTGTACTTGCTGACTATAAGCTATCCATTAATCTAAAAATCTGCTAACTCAAATCCATTTTTACATCAATTCTCACTCCATTACAAACTGCCCAGCAAAACAAAACAAAAAGACTCAAATTCACAGGCAGGTCTTATCCACAGAGAAAAGACTTAGAGACAATGGCAGAAAAGCTTACAACTATGAACTGTTTTTAGCAATTATCCACTTAATAGGTACAAACACCTCAACACAGATTTTGTAATTCTGGAAAGTCTATCTGGGATGTAAGCTGTATCCCTGAAACTCCTACATTCTTAATGCTGAAGGAATGCAATCTCTCTTAACACAGCACCTTTCTATTGTACTTCTAAGGAAAACCAATACTTATATAAACACAGATCAGTCTCTCTTAGGAACAACTATTACCAACTACAGTATTCTACATGGCCGAAATATTAACAAAAAAGATGAACTCAATTTTGGCTGCCCCAAACTGTGATACCGAGTATCACAACAGGAGGAGGAAAAGTAGAAAAGGCTATTACAGAAAGATTGTTAAAAACTGAAAAAACTAATTGGGCCCAAATAACAAATTGTCTAATATATATATCTGGCCCTCTCCCTTACCACCCCCACCCAATCCACTTTGGCTTTATTTTTTTTTAAGATTTTATTTATTCATTTGAGAGAGAGAGAAAGAGAGAGACAGAACACAAGTAGGGGGAAAGGCAGAGGGAGAAGCAGACTCCTCACCAACCTGGGAGCCTAACATGGTGCTTGACTCCAGGACCTGGAGATGGGAACTGAGCTGAAGGCAGACACTTAACCATCTAAGCCACCCAGACACTCCTCCACTTTGGGTTTAGAACTGTTTTTGATAGGGCGCTTGGGTGGCTCAGTGGATTAAGTGACTGCTTCGGCTCAAGTCATGATCCCTGAGTCCTGGGATCCTGGGATCGTATCCCATATGGGGCTCCCAACTCCACGGGGAGTCTGCTTCTCCTTCTGACCTTCTCTCCTCTCATGCTCTCTCTTACGCACTCTCTTTCTCAAATAAGTAAGTAAAATACTGTTTTGATAATACCATTATCTTTTAACTGCTAGTAAGTAGTAATGGTTACCCAACAAAACCTTAAACCAGGCTTTGTGTTTCAACACTGTATGTGTTCATTTTTCATCTTATAAGTATATAGCAGGGAACATTTTTCATTATTTTCCACATTGTCCCAAACTTATCTTTCACTAAAAGACAACAATGATTTATGGCCCCAAGTTCCCCTCATTAAGAACTACTGATAATTATGTTTCTTCAGGCTGTGCAAATTTTACAAAGTGAGGATCACTTTGTTTACAATACAGGCCTTCCTAATCCTAGGTCGGTTACAGGTTATTTTAAAAATGAAGTCTTATTTCTAAAAGATGAGTGCAGAAACAATTTTAGGGATTTAAAGGTTCATATGAATTGGCCTGGCTGAACACATTTCTCTCCCTCTTCTTATCTAACAAAACTGTAAAAAAAAACCCCACTCTTATGCCCAAATTATTTTTTTCTTATTTATGCACCTGTCTTACCAAAACTAAATTCTATGGGAATTTCTAATGTATCTCATACAGCCTAAATGAAAAATTCATCCATTAATTTACTGAACACCTTTAAGTATCAAAACAGAATTTCCTAGATTCCTAGATGCAAGGATGAATAAGGCAGTCCTTTCAACTCATGTACAAATCCAGTGGAGGAACTCCAGACAACAGCTAAATAGTGTAGGGGTACTGCACAAGGTAAAATGGAGCTAAAAAAGAACGCGATCAAAAGTTGAACCAAGCACTAACGTGTGTGTGTGTGTGTATACAGATAATATATCCAGAGACACACACACAAGACAAAAATATAGCCATAATTCCACACATGAATCAGATGTGTTTCCATTAGGGAGTAGAGAGGAACCTACAAGCACACAGCTTTGTCACCACCGAACTGGCAAAAACAGTAATCAAAAATACTGATGAAGGGGCGCCTGGGTGGCTCAGTGGGTTAAAGCCTCTGCCTTCGGTTCAGGTCATGATCCCAGAGTCCTGGGATCGAGCCCTGCATCAGGCTCTTTGCTCTGCATGGGGCCTGCTTCCTCCTCTCTCTCTGCCTGCCTCTCTGCCTACTTGTAATCTCTGTCAAATAAATAAATAAAATCTTAAAAAAAAAATACTGATGAAAAATGCCAAGGTAAATTAAATAGCTCTCTATGGGAAAATGGAACTTCTTCACAAGAGTCCAAAAAAACCCCCCAAAACACTACAATAAATCTTAGCAGGCCATCCTGCTTGTTTATAATCATTTCCCCATTTCAGAAGGCACAAATTTATAAATTCAGTACCAAGAAAGTAATGACCATCGTATTTTTGAATAACAAAGATACCAGCAGGTTTATTCAACCAATTTTTTTTTTGAGCTTCAATGTTAGGAGGCTGAAAGAAATCTACAACTATCTTACCATATTCTTTGTCCATAACATCCTTTGGCATCTTTCCAAAGCAAATGTCCCATTCAGAGTGGCTTTGATTTTTTTTTTTTTTACTATTCTTCAGTTGTATTTAGTCTCTTTTTGTCTATCATTTCAGCTCATTTTAGGTGCTCTTTCCTCTAAACAGTCAACAATTAGTTAAAAGGTTATTGAGGAACACATCATCAACCTACAGAATACTAACTGCAAAGGTAAAAATAATCCTCTCTCTCCAAAATAAATCTTTTAAAAAAAAGAGAAAGGAGGGGCGCCTGGGTGGCTCAGTTGGTTAAAGCCTCTGCCTTCAGCTCAGGTCATGATCCCAGGGTCCTGGGATCGAGCCCCGCATCGGGCTCTCTGCTCAGTGGGAAGCCTGCTTCCTCCTCTCTGCCTGCCTCTCTGCCTGCTTGTGATCTCTGTCTGTCAAATAAATAAATACAATCTTTAAAAAAAAAAAAGAGAGAAAGGAAAAAAATTCTTTACAGAAGAATACGAGCCAGTTAGAAAGACCGAGTAGAATTTTTAGAACACCACCATTCACCACCTCCAATGTAATAACTGATTTATTCAAGAAGTATTAATTGACAAATAACTAGTTAAAAGGTTATTGAGGAACACAAAATCAACCCACAGATCACTTACTGCAAAGGAGAAAATAATCCTTCACAATGAAGAAACCCAGAGTCATCACCCTACCCAAATAATCAAACTTAACCATCACTAATAGTGGAACAACCTAACCACCTGGCATGAAGTGCCTTTTGATGTAACATTATACCATTCTACCCAAAAATATTTAAGCCAAATATTATCAGAGCTCTCAGTTTAGACCTAAGCAACCACAAAGCTTTCAGGAAGTAACAAAAGATAAAGGGACAAGTTAAATGATACCACACACACAAAAATCAAATCAACCCAGAAAATGAGAAGTTTTTACTAGAAAATTGTCCTGGATTCTTCAGACAATATCCCTGGGAGAAAAGGGGGATGGGGGGACTGTTCAAGAGACACAAGAAAATGATGCATGTAAACCCAGATTAGATTCTAATAAAATAAAGTAAAAGAAAATAAAGAAAAAAAGAAAATCCCATGAATCATATTTCTGGACAACTGGGGAAATGTGAACAGAAACTAGGATTCAGAAATGATACGTTATTACTATTTATTTTCTTAGGTTAGAAAAGGGTATGGTTATATAACTGCATCAATGTCCTTATATAAAAGAATGATGAATTTAAGGGGCTGAAATATGTGTCAACTTACTTTCAAGTAAGTATGTATGCAGAGATAAAACAAGTAGGGAAAAACGGTTAACAACTGCTGCTTCTAGGTGAAGATCTGTATTGCTAGCACTCACTGCACTTCCAACTTTTCTCCATGTACTAAACTTTGCACGGTAAAACTTAGGCTAATTTCGCTTCCTGTAAATTTTCACCACCATCTCTTCCCATTTAAAACACCACAGTTCTGAAATATTCCAGGTCATGACATTTCATTGTCTTTATAATTTTAGATAAATTTAAGAATTAACAAGTTCTGGAAATTTTCAATAAAATCTTAGGACATCACTACTCCTCAGTTTTCAAGTGACAAAATATGAGCCCATCTCAGAAAAACGGTAGGTATACATAAACAGATTTGATAATTTTGAGACTTGAGACTTTGCATTTTGGGGCACTGTGACAGCATGTAAAATGTAAACGGGATTTCCGTACTGAAATCAGTCAACGAGCAAACACAAAATTTAATTTAGCAAGCCTTCCCGACATAATGACATTTACAGTCACCCAGACCATTCAAGAGGAACTCCAACTTTGCCTTATCTGTCAACCTCCAAAACAGCCTCTACCTTCTAAGCTGGGGATTTAAAAAACAAAAACCTAAGTGTAGACGTTACCACAGCAACGGAAAATTTCAGGAAATTGAGGCTCTGCAGGTCTAGCTAGCCTCCATTTTAAAAACTATTTACCTAAACATACCAGGACTTAAATCGAAAATACAAATGGAATGACATCTCTCATAAGGTATCAGTTTCCTCTTTCAAACTAAAAGGTAGTATTTACCCAAATTCTGAACAAAGAGCAAAAGAAACAAATCACTTTACTAAATATCTGATTTTTACAGTATTTATAGGTCACTTACATCCAGTACTAAAGCAGACGCTTATATTTACAGTGGCCAAAACCGATGTCTCATTTCCGATTTATCAAATCCTGCAATATCTGCGTCGCTTGAAAAACGAAAATGAAATGCGTACAGCAGAAAGAGAAAAAGAAGCAGAAGAAAGCCACACAATTCCCAAATCTCGGCAAAACCATGCTCTTCTCCTACACTGCTTCCTTCTTCATTCGCACTGGCAAGAGACTATTTCTCCAATTTCACCTCCGATTATTTCTCAAAGTGGTAACCTATTTCTTGGTATATCGGAGAGGTGGCAGAGGAAACTGTCAAGTTTTTCGAAAACAGCGACTACACGTTAAAGTAATCAATTCCTAACCACCCTAGTATCAAAACAAAATGGTATCAAAGGAAGGTTACACACAGGAGTAGTCCCCTGAACCTAACTAAACAGGACGAAGCAGCTTCCTGGCTATTGTCTAAATTAAATATTTGTTCGTATTAACGCCTAAGGCAGAGATGCCAAAAAATAATTTCAGATCTCAGTCAGCCCTCGCTCCCCATTCCCATACTGTCCTATACCCGGTTCTCCGGGTCCATCAGACCCGGATTCCTTCCTCAGGCGAACATGGCTGGAGTATTCGGACGAACACAGACTTGAAGAGAAGAGGTCGCCACGAGGCCCCACCACTCTCTTTCCTCACCTGCTCCGGGGCGCCGTCTCCTGACATGGCCTCAGTTGACTAGAAAGGGAGAACTGGCCCGCGATGCGAAGCTAGAAAAGAGAAATTAAACTAAAAACCACCCAAGCCAGTCAAGTTACCCCTGCCCAGCGGAGCCAGACCGCCACCACGAAACGCCACCGCCCACTCAGATATGAATTAAAATGGCTGCGCCCCAGCCGGATGAGAAGAGAGGTGTGGCTTCTGCATTAACTTCCGGGGCAGTGGGCGGAGCTAAGATCGCAACTCGCCAGTTACTCGGCCGCGCAGATGCAAAGAGAACCCAGAAGCGGGCCCAAAGCCTGTACTGACGTCACGACCCTGGGCTAGGGGAGCTGTTGCTGAGCTGGCTATAACCGGCTGGGAGGCGGGAAACTGTTTAGCCTGGAGGCTCGCGCGCCTTTTGGAGTTTAATTATCAAGCTGTGGAACCTGGTTTTTCCGCTGTTGAAGCCTGACTTCCAATCAGTTTAGTTCAGGCAAACTGGCCATCTTAGGGCAATGCTAAGTTTAAATGCCTTCTATATTTTGGAGATAGGGAATATGTCGAGGTTTTCTATGGTCTGAGCTAATGCTTTCTATGCTTCTTAGGGATAAGATCGAGTCCACATTAATGTGTACTGCCACTACCTCCTATTGTGTCTAAGGTTTTAACATCTGTAAGTCCTGGGTTTTAAACTCAGCATCTCACCATGATTCGTCGTCTGCAAAGTGGAGGTAAAAGCAGTCAGACTCTGAAGCCAGACTCCATTCGTTTGAATCCGGGCTTCGTCTCTCACTCGATCGGTAACCATGGGCAATTTAACTTTGCCCGTGCCTCAGTTTCTTTGCCAATAGATAGGAATAACAGTAGTACCCGCAATTTAAACAAGGTGTGCATGTAAAAGTGCTCAGAGCGTGTTTGGCATAGCCCAAGACTGTGAGAACAGGTCTCTTCTCAAACGAATTTCCAGTGTCTGCTTTCATCCTCCTCGCCGATAGTGGTCTACATGCCAAAGTAAACCTAAACACCTAAACTCCCACAAACACATCTTATTCTTTTCTGTCTCCGTGCTTCTGCTTATGTATTTCCACCACCCTTTCCACAGCCTGAATTCTTACCCTTCCAAGTAATCAGACACATGAAGAATAATAGATGTAAACACAAAGATGTAGATGTTTATTGCACCACCCAACAATAGAGGATATTAAATATATCACAAAACATCTCTACAATGGAATGTTATGGGGCCAGTAAACTGATGCTAATGTACAAAGGCTGACAGATAATCCATGATATTGTTACCTGAAAAAGAATGCAAAAATAGTGCCCATTATAGAGGAGATACACACACACACACACACACACACACACACAACCTTAAAATATTTAAAGATGAAAAGCAGTTATTTTCAGATCGGGTGTCACATAATTTTCCTTTTTATCTGTTTTCTGAGTTGGTCTATGATTAATGCAAGAATAAATCTTTAAGAATAATATTCACACATAATAAATAAAATCTTAAAAAAATAATATTCACACACACACAAAAGAATAGCATTTGTTTCTATTCTTCAAAGTTGGACTCAAATGCTGTTTTTTCCTAATATTTTTATGAAAAACTTCCAAGAGATAAAAGTTCAAAGAATAATCCAATGAAGGCCTATATCCCCAACACCTTGATCCAGTGACTAACATTTTGACATGTTTGCTTTATATGTATGTATTTACATGTATAGTATGCTTTTTGTAAAGTAATTTGAAAGCAAATACAAACATCATGACACTTCATCCAAAAATAAGTTAGTTTATGCTTTCTGAGAATGAGACATTCTCCTTCGTAACTACAGTATCATTATCACACCTAAGAAAATTAATAATTATTTTCTAACATTATTTGCTATTGTTTATATTCAAATTTTCCCAAGTATCCCAAAAATGTCCTTTTGGAGTTTTTTGTTTTTTTACAAATCAGGATCCAATAAAATTTTAAGCATTGCATTTAGTAGTTCTATTCCTTCAGTTGCTTTTATTCTAGAAATAGTCTTCTCATATCTTTATCTTTTGAGCTTTTTATGAGACCTGACTGGTTTTTTCTAGGAATGTCGCATATTCTGGATATATCCCAAAGTATGTCCTAAAGGAATGATAAGATTCAGGTTAAACATTCTGGCAAGAAGGGGCACCTGGGTGGCTTTGTCAGTTAAGTGGCTGTTTTGGCTCTGGTCATGATCTCAGGGTCCTGGGATACAGCCCCACCTCAAGCCACATGTCAGCCTCCCTGCTCAGCAGGGAGTCTGCTTCTCCTTCTCACTCTCCTCTGGCTCTCTTTCTAATAAATAAAGAAAATCTTTAATTTTTTTTTTTTTTTGTCAAGACTATGTCACAGGTATAGCTATGTACTTCATTTTGTATTATGTCAGAGATACATCAAACTACTAATTTGGTGCTAAGTTGGATCACTTGTTTGGGTGGTGACTATCAGTTGTCTCCTTTAGGTACATTTCACCCTTTGTAGTTAAGGAGCAGGTAATTGCAGAGTAAGGTGTTGGCACGTGCTAATTTCCTGTTCCCCTACAAATTTTCACCATCGTTTGGTCATCTACTAATAAATCTTTCTTTTTTTTTTTTTTTTTTTTTTTTTAAAGATTTTATTTATTTATTTGACAGAGAGAGATCACAAGTAGGCAGAGAGGCAGGCAGAGAGAGAGGGAGGGAAGCAGGCTCCCCGCTGAGCAGAGATTCCCGATGCGGGACTCGATCCCAGGACCCTGAGATCATGACCTGAGCCGAAGGCAGCGGCTTAACCCACTGAGCCACCCAGGTGCCCCCTAATAAATCTTTCTTGAATTAAAAATGAAATACTTGGTGATTAAATAAAATTTTTTATTCTATTATTCCTTCTACATTAATAGAAAGTTCTGTGAAAAAGAACTGTTCCTCCTTAATACGTAAAAACTGGGTAACTGCTTAATTTTTTCCCCTTTAATGACAAATTTTCAAAGCAAAGATTTTGATTTAATACCTTCTTCAAGTAGTAGAAAATGAATTTTTTCTGGATTTTTCTCTTTGAGTATCATTGTGGATTTATGAGTTTTTTAAGACTTAAGTTATTTTAATCAATTGTAATCATTATTCTTTTGGGGCCAGTACTAGTCCCTTTATACTGGGTAACTGGATCCCATGTCTTTTTGACATGTTTTTTGGAAAGCTTCCTGACTTACTGGCACAAAATATCTTAGACTTACTTCCCTATTACAGAATTGTAGCCTCCCTGTCACAGACCTAGACTCAGTCATTTCTCCAAGGTACGTTGGTTCCTTTATTTTGGAAATGGTAATAGAAACAAAATGTGGGCAATAGATGTTCTTTGCTACTGGGTGCCATTGTTTCTAGGCCTTTTCAGAGTTCAGAGATAGTAAATGCATTTTTAAATTATGAGTTCATGTATTGATTTCCAATTCAAATTTAACAGATTGTCTTTTTTTCTGTGTTGATTCTACATTTGTATCTCATTTCTCTTACTCTTGGTCCTTACAAAATACATTAAAAAGTTTTTAGATTACATCAAAATAAAAAGCTTCTGCACAGCAAAGGGAACTATTAATAAAATTAAAAGACAACTTCCTGATAAAGGGTTAGTATCCAAAATATATACAGAACTTATATAACTCAACACCAAAAAAACCAAATAATCCAATTAAAAAATGGGCAGAAGACATGAACAGGCAATTCTCCAAAGAATACAGAGATGTCCAACAGACACACAAAAAGATGCTCAACATCCCTTATCATCAAGGAAATGCAAATCAAAACTGCAATGAGATATCACCTCACACCTGTCAGAATGGCTAAAATCAAGAGCACAGGAAACAACAAGTGGTGATAAGGATGTAGAGAAAGGGATGCCTGGGTGGCTCAGTTGGTTAAGCAGCTGCCTCCAGCTCAGATCATGTTCCCACCATCCTGGGATCGAGTCCCACATCGGGCTCCTTGCTCGGCAGGGAGCCTGCTTCTCCCTCTGCCTCTGTCTGCCTGTGCTTGCTCTCTCTCTCTCTCTCTCTCTCTGACAAATAAATAAATAAAATCTTAAAAAAAAAAAAAAGGATGTAGAGAAAAAGGAACCCTCAGGCACTGTTGGTGGAAATGCGAACTGATGTAGCCACCTGTGAAAATGGTATGACGGGTCCTCAAAAATTTCAAAATAGAATTATCATGTGATCTAGTAATTCCACTATTGGGTATTTATGAGAACACTAATTCTAAAGGATATATACACCCTCATGTTTATTGCAGTATTATTTACAATGGCCAAATTTTGCAAGCAGCTGAAGTGTTCATCAATAGATGAATGGATAAAGAAGATGTGGTACCCACCCCCACACACACAATGGAATAGTATTCAACCATAAAGAAGAACGAAACCTGGCCATTTGCAACAACATGGATGGATCTAGAGAGCATAATGCTAAACGAAATAAATCAGTAGAGAAAAACAAATACCATATGATTTCACTTATATGTGGAATTTAGGAAAGAAAATAAATGAACAAAGGTAAAAAAAGGAACAACTTAAAAAAGAGACTCTTAATTATAGAGAACAAACACATGGTTATAAAAGGGGAAGTGGGTGGTGGGATGGATGAAATAGGTGAAGGGGATTAAGAGTATACTTATCTTGATGAGCACTGAGTAATATATAAAATTGTTGATCACTAAAATAAAATTAAAAGTTTCTAGTTTAAAATACTAATACTAAAATATCAATATCAATACATTTTCTGAGTGATGTTTAAGTCTTCTTTAAAATTCTTTTTGTCCTTATATTGTGTCATATTAGGAATGTTCAGCCAGGGTGCCTAGTACAAAAGTCACTTGAAATAATTCTTGTCTTTCTGAGTTTATGTGAGCAATTTGACATATAGTTAGGTTCAACAGTTTCATTTGGTTTCAATTTTAATGTTTGATCTTTTTATCTGTAATTTTACTTTTAAGTATAAAAACCCCATCACATGGTTCAAGAATCAAAACTATGTAAAGAGTTATTTTCAGAGGAGTTTCACTTCAATCTCTAGACCCTCTACTCACCCAATCCCACTCCCATTCTCGATAGGTAATCATTTTTATTAGTTTCCAGTCTTATTGCAAACATAAGCAGGTATATAGTTTGCCTTTTTTCTTACACAAAAGGTCTCCAAGTATACACTTGCTTTTTTTAACTTAGTGTGTTGTGGAGGTCACTCCCTACTTTACCAGTAAAGATTTTCATCATTCTTTTTTATTTATTTAATATTTGAATAGTACTCCATTGTGTGGATTACCATAAACTTTACCCAACCTTATTGATGAAAATCTGTGTTGTTCCCATTCTTTTGCTCTACAAATAATGCTTCAGCAAATAATCTTGTGCATACTTTTTTTATATTTCTGGATATGTATCTTAGGGGTATGTTCCTAAAGCGAGATAGCTAAGTCAAGGGTAAATAGACATGTAATTTTATTAGATCTTACCAAACCCCCTTCCACAGTAATTGTGCCATTTGCACTCCCCAGGTCCCTGTATTTATTTTTCCCATAGCTCCTTCAATAGTGTGTTGTCAAATTTGGACTTTTGCCAATCTGATCAGTAAGAAGTGGTATCTCAGTACAGTTTTATTTGCATTCCTTTTTTTCTTCCTTAACAAGTGAGACTATAATCTTTTCATATGTGTAAGGGTCATTTCCTCTTACTCTGAATGTCTGTTCATGTTTTGCCCATTTTTTCTTCATTTTTGGTCTTCATTGTCTTGATTTTTTAAAGTGCTCTCTAAGGGCACCTGAGTGGCTCAGTTGGTTAAGCATCTGCCTTCAGCTCAGGTCATGATCCCAGGGTTCTGGGACCCAGCCCCATGTCGGGCTCTGCTCAGCAGGGAATCTGTTTCTCCCACTCCTTCTCCCTCTCCCCTGCTTGTGCTCTCTCTCTGTCAAATAAATAAGTGAAAATCTTTTTTTAAAAAGTGCTCTCTAGGGACGCCTGAGTGGCTCAGTGGGTTAAGCCGCTGCCTTCGGCTCGGGTCATGATCCCAGGGTCCTGGGATGGAGTCCCACATCGGGCTCTCTGTTCGGCAGGGAGCCTGCTTCTCCCCTCCCCTCTCTGTCTGCCTCTCTGCCTACTTGTGTGACCTCTGTCTGTCAAAAAATAAAATAAAATAAAATAAAAAGTGTTCTCTATATTATAGAGATTCACTCCATGAGTGTTATATAGGTTGCAAATATTTCATCTTCATTTCTTGTTTTTCTTTTAATTGTGCTTTTATGGATTTTTTTTTTTTTTGGTGGGGTGACAGGAGGTTGGGTGGGGTTTGTTTTTGTGGTTTTTTTTTTTTGTTGTTATGTAAAAAATCTGTGTAAACGTTATATATTGGAATTTATCAATCCTGTTGCCCTGGATTTGGGGACCAAGATAGAAGGGCTTTCTCCATTCCCAGGTAATAAATTCATTCATGGTTATAGTATTTTTATGATTTCATTCTTTCCATTTAGATAATGTTGCTAGAATTGGCAAATAAAAATACAGCAAATCAGTTAAATTTGAATTTCATATAAACAACAAAGAATTTTTTGTATAGTATGTACCAAGTAGCAAATGTAGGCAACTCTGTATCTTAACTGACAACCCTACATTTGGATTTATGATCCATTTAAAGTTTATTCTGGTGTGCATTAGGCAGCATGAGTCCAATCTTATCTTGTCCCAAATACAAATTCCATTTTCAAAAAGTAATTTTTAATGAAGGAGTAGTCTTAAATAAATTAGTGGCAATATGATATTTTACCCCTCAATGCTGTGTTTTGCATCTTTCAAAAATTAAGGAAATTTTCCTATCTAGCCAACATAATACTATTACATCTAATTAAATTAATAATTCCTTGATGTCATCTAATATTTAGTACATATTCAGATTTTCCAATTGTCCCAAAACTTTCTTCACATTTGGTTTACCTAAAACAAGAGCCAATTTAGGACAACACAACACATCTGGTTTTTCTGTTTCTTATATCTCTTTAGTCTAGGGCAGTTCCTTTTTTCACAACACTGATTTGTTGAAGAGACTAAGCCAGTTAATTGTCTTTTTTTTTTTTTAAGATTTATTTATTTATTTGAAAGGGAGCACACAGGATTGTGAGAAAGGAGAGAAGCAGAGGGAGAGAGAGAGAGAATCCTCAAGTAGACTTCCCACTGAGCATGGAGCCCAATGCCAGGCTCAATCCCAGGACCTGATGTCACGATCTGAGCTGAAACCAAGAGCTGGACGCTCAACTGACTCAGCCACCAGGTGCCCCAGTTAGTTGTCTTCTAGAATGCATGTTCCACCTATGCATTTGTGTCCTTGCTTCCTCATGAAGTTATCCCATGAGTTTCCTGTTGCAGGTGTGGTTAAATCCGTTAAATAACATAAACCTTTATACTGGATTAGGTGGAGACAGTCTGATTCTATCATAGTCTTCTTACAACTAGAAAGTAATTCTTTGGAACCACATACATGTCTGGTTCTTCATCAATTATTCACCTCATGGTTCTTACACTAACTGATAGTTTTTGACTTGCTAATTTAAGGTTATTTATTATCATTTTCTAATTATATGATTAGTTTTACATTGATTTACTAGCATTCTTATGAAGAGTTTTCCCTTATCCACTGAGCCTACTTAGAAAGCAGGTTAAAGGGGTGCCTGGGTGGCTCAGTGGGTTAAAGCCTCTGCCTTCAGCTCAGCTCCTGGGATCAAGCCCTGCATTGGGCTCTCTGCTCGGCAGGGAGCCTGCTCCCCTCCCCACCCCACCTCCCGCCTGCCTCTCTGCCTACTTGTGATCTTTGTCTGTCAAATTAAAAAAAAAAAAGAAAGAAAGAAAGCAGGTTAAAGACTTAATTCTTCTCCTCTACTTATAAAATTTTAAATAAGGGAGTGAATTAATAATACCTGTTTCCAATGGGGGCTAATGAATTTTTTTCCTGCATTTTTCTTTTTTGGGGGTTATCATTCTAGAATTCACAGATTTTCATAAATTCAATGTGTTTCCATAAACTACAGCCAGGAGAGTATGTTGTCCTAGAAGCCACATGAAGAAAGTTTATCAAGAAGGAAGTGATCAGGGGTGTCTGGGTGGCTCAGTGGATTAAAGCCTCTGCATTTGGCTCAGGTCATGATCCCAGGATCCTGGGATCAAGCTCCATATTGGGCTCTCTGCTCGGCAGGGAGCCTGCTTCCCTTCCTCTCTCTCTGCCTGCCTCTCTGCCTGCTTGTGATCTCTGTCTGTCAAATAAATAAAATCTTAAAAAAAAAAGAAAAAAGAAAAAGGAAGTGATCAACCATGAGCCAGGTGCTAAGTCAAGTAAAATGAAGATTGGGAATTCTCCACTGGACTTAGCAATATAGAGATTATTGATGACCTTGACCACAACAGTTTTGAAAGAGTTCTGGGGGCAAGTACCTGATGAAGTAGGTTTAAGAAAGACAGAAGAGAGGAATCAAATAGCAGCCTTTGAAGGGATTTTCCCGCAAAATAAAGCAAGGGAAGGGAAGGAGAACAGTAGCTACTAAACAACCAGTTGAGAAAGAAATTTTCATTTGTTTTGTTTGTTTTCTATGGATAGCTTTTAGTAAGAAGACAGAATTCACTGAGGGGAAAAGAGTCCATCCTCTGTATCTTGCTCTGTTTGTACAATCTGCCTTGTGAAGAAAAGAGCCCATAAGAATTTTTTAAAAAGTCAATTTCTGTCAGCAGTCTCATCAGGCTGCCTCCCCATGAGAGACTACTTCTATCCACTTCATTTTCTTTATCCTCACTGCCATTCCATTAGTAACCACTTCCCCTTCTTTTAAAGCCCTTCCAAAAGGATATTTCTTCCAGATGCTCCTTTTCTTTTAATATACTGAGATATAATTCATATATTACATTGTATTCGTTTTAGATATATGACATAATGATGGCTAGGTGTATTATATTGTGAAATGATTACCACAATAAGTCTAGTTAACATCCATCAACACACATAATTACAAATTTTTTTCTTGCAATGAGAACTTTTTTTTTTAAGATTTTATTTATTTATTTGACAGGCAAAGATCACAAGTAGGCAGAGAGGCAGGCAGAGAGAGAGAGAGGTGAAAGCAGGCTCCCTGCTGAGCAGAGAGCCCGATGTGGGGCTCGATCCCAGGACCCTGGGATCATGACCTGAGCCGAAGGCAGAGGCTTTAACCCACTGAGCCACCCAGGTGCCCCCCTGCAATGAGAACTTTTAAAATTTACTCTCTTAGCAACTTTCGAATATACAATATAGTATTTTTTTTTAAAGATTTTATTTATTTATTTATTTGACAGATCACAAGCAGGCAGAGAGGCAAGCAGAGAGAGAGGAAGGGAAGCAGGCTCCCTGCTGAGCAGAAAGCCGGATGTGGGGCTCGATCCCAGAACCCTGGGATCATGACCTGAGCCCAAGGCAGCGACTTTAGCCCACTGAGCCACCCAGGTGCCCCTACAATATAGTATTGTTAACTGTAGTCGCCATTCTGTACATTACTTCCCTGCCGTTTATCTTATAACTGGAAGTTTATACCAAGAGTTATATTTATCTGTTGTTATAGTGGGAGAGTTAACAGCAAAATTGTATAGTGGTGGGACTGATACAGTAGCAAGTAAACCTAAGAGATAAAAGGGAGGTTGTGGGGGTAAGAGAGGTGAAGGGAATTTGAATGCTGCTCATGGAAGGACTGTCTTGAGATAGAAGAAACATAAATAACTGAACAGATGGAAAAGTTGAGTATGTGAGTGTGGATGTTGAAACATGGTTAGGTGTGTTGGTAAGAGTTTTGGGAAGTTCTCGTGCAATTACTTCCATTTTCTGGTGAAGTAGGAAGCATGATCACCAGCTGAGAATAGGTTTTAGAAGTGAGGATTTGGAGGTTCAGAAGAAAGGAGAAGGCATGAAAAGATAACATGGGAGGAGTGAGGGTGGCTTGACTAGGGCCATATAGTAAGATTGTCTGGCAACCTATAAGGTAAATCTAAGCTGTCTGATCAAGAATTTAAAATGGACCAGTCAGCTTTTGTATTTTGCTCTAGCCACAGTTCAGCCACACAAATCAAATACATATGTAGGTTAGGAGAAGATAGCTGCATTTAATCAGAGGTGTGGTTTTGTCAAATGAATATAAAGAAACAAAAGGGAGAAACATGAGTCAAAATGTATGGGAGTACTTACAGTGACTGACGATGGAGTTGAAACTGGGTAAGGAGAGGAAATGAGGACACCAAAGACTTAAGGACCTATGGTGGCATTAAAGATCTCTAGAAGGAATAAGCTGGAAAGATAGGAGGGAGAGATTAGAGAATGGAATGTAGAAAAATGACATCACAGAGGATCCGTACTTACTGATAATGACAAAATCAAAGTTATGACCATAGAAGAGAGCGGATGAAGTAGGTTGGAGGACAAGACCAGTGGAAATGAAATCAAGAAATTGAACAATGAGGGTGTTGGACAGTTTGTCTAGGTGTAAACTGAAATTAACAAGAATGAAAAGTAGTACTGATGGGAGAAACCACAAGACAGGAACTAAAATCTTTGAGAAAGATAAGGAGAATATTTCCAAATATTAATAACAATATTGCTGCCATCAATCACATTAATGAAGGAAGTCTAATGTTTCTTTATAGCAGAGGTCCTCAGACTTTTTTGTCTCAAGATCATTATAAACTCTTTTTAATTTAAATTTTAGTTAGCATGCAGTGTAATATTGGTTTCTGGAGTGGAATTCGGTGGTTCACCACTTACATAAAACATCCAGTGCTCATCACAAGTGTGCTCTTTAATACTCATCACCCATCTAGCCCATCTGCCCCTCTACCTCCCTCCATCAACTCTCAATTTGTTGTCTATCATTAAGACTCTCTTCAGGGGCGCCTGGGTGGCTCAGTGGGTTAATGCCTCTGCCTTCAGCTCAGGTCATGATCTCAGGGTCCTGGGATCGAGCCCCACATCGGGCTCTCTGCTTGGTGGGGAGCCTGCTTCCCCCTCTATCTCTCTGCAGGCCTCTCTGCCTACTTGTGATCTCTGTCTGTCAAATAAATAAATAAAAATTCTTACAAAGAAAAAAAAAGACTCTCTTCATGGTTGTTTCCCTCTCCTTTTTTCCTTTTCCTGCTTCCCATATGTTGATCTGTTTTCTTACCTAAATTCTACATATGAGCAAGATCTTATGGTATTTGTCTTTCTCTGACTGACTTAATTCACTTGGCATAATACACTCTGCTCTATCCATGACTTTACAAATGGCAAGATTTCATTCTTTTTTTTTAATGTTTTATTTATTCATTTGACAGACAGAAATCACAAGTAGGCAGAGAGGCCTGCAGAGAGATAGAGGGGGAAACAGGCTCCCCACCAAGCAGAGAGCCCGATGTGGGGCTCAATCCCAGGACCCTGAGATCATGACCTGAGCTGAAGGCAGAAGCTTAACCCACTGAGCCACCCAGGTGCCCCAAGATTTCATTCTTGTTGGTGGAGGAGTAACATTCCATCATGTATACATACACTACATCTTTAACCATTCATCTGTCTCATCAGTCAATGGACAGTTGTGGTCTCTCCATAGTTTGGCTATTGTTGATAATGCTGCTAGAAGTATCAGGGTGCATGTACCCCTTCAAACCTCATTTTTGTAACCTTTGGGTAAATACCTAATAGTGCAATTGCTGGATTGTTGGGTAGCTCTATTTTTAACTTTTTGAGGAACCTCCAAACTGTACTCCAGAGTGGCTACACCAGTTTGCATTCCCACCAATAGTGCCAGAGGGTTCCCCTTTCTCTGCATCCTTGCCAACACCTGTTGTTTCTTGTGTTGTTAATTTTAGCCATTCTGACAGGTGTGAGGTGGTATCTCATTATGGTTTTGAATTGTATTTCCCTCATGCCAAGTGATGTTGAGCATCTTTTTATTTGTCTGTTAGCATCTGGATGTCTTCATTGGAAAAGTGCCTATCTTTTTTTTTTACATTTTTTTTTTTAAGAGTTTATTTATTGGACAGACAGATCACAAGTAGGCAGAGAGAGACGAGGAAGCAGACTCCCTGCTGAGCAGAGAGCCCGATGCGGGGCTCGATCCCAGGACCCTGGGATCATGACCCGAGCCGAAGGCAGAGGCCCTAACCCACTGAGCCACCCAGGCGCCCCAGAAAAGTGTCTATTCAGATCATTGTAAACTCGTAAACATTATTGGGAACTATACAGAAATTAAAACTGAGAAAATGTTAAAATATTTATTAAATTAAAAATATTGTAAGTTAACATATATAACATATGTTTATGCAAAGTAACTGTATTTCTTCAAACAAAAAATACTTATAACAGTGGAATTTTACAAATCTCTTTAATATCTGGTTTAATAGAAACAGCTGGGTTCTCATACTTCTTCTGTATCCAATATGTTCCCATGCCATGAAGCCTCTGGAAAATTCTCCTGTACACATGAGAGAATGAGAGTGAAAGCTGACAAACATTATTATGATATATTTTAATCTTGTGGATACCTTGAAAGTTCTACACACTCCCATATAGCAAGACATAGTACCTTCAGGGTCTTTCTTGGTTCCATACAAATTTTAGGATTATTTGTTCCGGTTGTGTGAAAAAAGTTGATGATATTTTGATAGGGATTGGATTGAACGTGTAGATTGCTCTAGGTAGCATAGACATTTTAACAATATTCTTCCAATCCATGAACATGGAATGTTTTTCCATCTCTTTGCATCTTCCTCAATTTCTTTCATGAGAGTTCTATAGTTTTCTGAGTACAGATCCTTTGCTTCTTTTGTTAGGTTTATTCCTAGGTATCTTATGGTTTTGGGTGCATTTGTAAATAGGATCAACCCCTTAATTTCCCTTTCTTCTGTTTCATTGTTGGTGTACAGAAATGCAACTTATTTCTTTCTTTATATTTTTATTTTTTTTATATCCTGACACTTCACTGATTTTTAATATCCTGACACTTTACTGAATCCCTGCATGAGTTCTAGCAGTTTTGGAGTAGAGTCTTTTGGGTTTTCCACATAAAGTATCATATCTGCAAAGATGAGAGCTTGATTTCTTCTTTGCCGGTTCAGATGCCTTTTATTTCTTTTTGTTGTCTGATTGCTGAGGCTAGGACTTCTAGTATTATGTTGAACAGGAGTGGTGATAGTGGACATCCTGCTGTGTTCCTGACCTTAGGGGAAATCTCTGTTTTTTTCTCATTGAGGATGATATTCGCTGTGGGTTTATCATAGATGGCTTTGATAGTATTGAGGTATGTACCTTCTATCCCCACATTTTGAAGAGTTTTGATCAAGAAAGGATGCTATACTTTTTCAAATGTTTTTTCAGCATCTATTGAGAGTGTCATATGGTTCTTGTCCTTTCTTTTATTAATGTATTGTACCAAATTGATTGATTTGTGGATGTTTAACCAACCTTGCAGTCCAGGAATAAATCCCACTTGGTCGTGGTGAATAATCCTTTTAATGTACTGTTAGATCTTATTGACTAGTATTTTGGTGAGAACTTTTGCATCCATGTTCATAAGGGATATTGGGCTGTAATTCTCCTTTTTGGTGGCATCTTTTTCTGGTTTTGAGATCAAGGTAGTGCCGGCCTCATAAAAAGAGTTTGGAAGCTTTCTTTCCATTTTTATTTTTTGGAAGAGTTTCAGAAAAATAAGTATTAATTCTTCTTTAAATGTTTGGTAGAATTCCCCTGGGAAGCCATCTGGCCCTGGGCCCTTGTTTGTTGGGAGATTTTTATTACTGCTTTAATTTCCTTGCTGGTTAAGTCCTGTTCAGGTCTTCTATTTCTTTCATTCAATTTTGGTAGCTCATACATCTTTAAGGATGCATCCATTTCTTCCAGATTGTCTAATTTGTTGACTTGTAATTGTTCATAATATGTTCTTATAATTGTTTGTATTTCTTTGGTGTTGGTTGTGATCTCTCCTCTTTCATTCATTATTTTATTTATGTGGGTCCTTTCTCTTTTCTTTTTTGATAAGTCTGGCCAGGGGTTTATCAATCTTATTAATTATTTCAAAGAACAAATTCCTAGTTTCATTGATCTGTTCTACCCTTTTTTTGTTTCTATTTCATTGATTTCTGCTCTAATCTTTATTATCTCTCTTCTCCATCTGGGTTTAGGCTTTCTTTGGTGTTCTTTCTCCAGCTCCTTAGGTGTAGGTTTAGTTTGTGTATTTGAGACCTTTCTTATTTCTTCAGAAAGGCTTGGAGTGCTATATATTTCTCTCTTAGGACCACCTTTGCTACATCCCAAAGATTTTCAACAGTTGTGTTTTCATTTTCATTTGCTTCCATAAACTTTTAAAATTCTTTCTTAAATTCCTGTTTGACCCACTCATTCTTTAGTAGGATGCTCTTTATCCTCCACATATTTGAGTTCTTTCCAACTTTCTTCTTATGACTGAGTTACAGTATCAAAGCACTGTGGTCTGAAAATATGCAGGGAATGAGCCTAAATTTTTGGTACCAGTTGAGACCTGATTTGTGACTCAGGATATAATCTATTCTAGAGAATGTCCCATGTGCACTCGAGAAGAATGTGTATTCTTGATTTGGGATATAATGTTCTAAATATATCTGTGATGTCCATCTGGCCCAGTGTGTCATTCAAAGCTTTTATTTCCTTGTTGATCTTTTGCTTCAATGATCTGTCCATTGCAGTGAGATGGGTGTTAAAGTCCCCTACTATTATTGTATTATTGTCAATGCATTTCTTTGATTTTTTTAAAAGATTTTATTTATTTATTTGTCAGACAGAGAGGGAGAGAGAGCGAACGAGCACAGGCAGACAGAGAGGCAGGCAGAGGCAGAAGGAGAAGCAGACTTCCTGCCGAGCAAGGAGCCTGATGTGGGACTCGATCCCAGGACACTGGGATCATGACCTGAGCCGAAGGCAGCCGCTTAACCAACTGAGCCACCCAGGCGTCCCCATTTCTTTCTTTGATTTTGTTATTAATTGGCTGCTCTCAGGTTAGGAGAATAAATATTTACAGTTGTTAGATCTTTTTGTTGGATAGACTCTTTAAGTATGATATAATGTCCTTCCTCATCTCTTATTATTGTCTTTGGCTTAAAATCTAATTTATCTGATATAAAGATTGCCACCCCAGCTTTCTTTTGATGTCCATTAGCATGGTAAATTGTTTTCCACCCCCTAACTTTAAATCTGGAGGTGTCTTTAGGTCTAAAATGAGTCTCTTGCAGACAGCATATCAATGGTCCCTGCTTTTTTATATGATCTTATACCCTGTGTCTTTATTTTTTTAAAGATTTTTTAAAAAATTTTATCCATTTATTTGACAGACAGAGATCACAAGTAGGCAAAGAGGCAAGGCAGAGAGAGAGGTGGAAACAGGCCCCCCACGGAGCAGAGAGCCCGATATGGGGCTCGATCCCAGGACCCTGGGATCATGACCTGAGCCAAAGGCAGAGGCTTTAACCCACTGAGCCACCTAGGCGCCCCACCCTGTGTCTTTTAATTGGGACATTTAGCCCATTTACATTCAAGGTAACTACTGAAAGATATGATTAGGGCCATTGTATTGCCTGTAAGGTGACCGTTAACTGTATATTGTCTCTGTTCCTATCTGGTCTAGTTACTTTTGGGTTTTCCCTTTGCTTAGGGACCTGTTTGAATATTGCTATTAGGCTAGTTTGGTGATCACAAATTCTTTTAGTTTCTGTTTGTCCTTGAAGCTTTTATCTTTCCTTCTATTTTCAATGACAGCCTCGCTGGATAGAGTATTCCTGGCTGAATATTCTTCTAATTTAGTACCTTTAATATATCATTCCAGTCCTTTCTTGCCTGCCAGGTCTCTGTGGATAGGTCTGCTACTGATCTAATATTTCTACCATTGTAGGTTACAGACCTCTTGTCTTGAACTGCTTTCAGAATTTTCTCTTTGTCTCTGAGATTTGTTAAGTTTTACTGTAAGATGTCTGGGTGTTGACCTATTTTTTATGGATTTTGAGGGGGGTTCTCTGTGCCTCCTGGATTTTGATGTCTGTTTCTTTCCCCAAATTAGGGAGTTCTCCATTATAATTTGCTCCAGTATACCCTCTGCCCCCAATCCCTTTTCTTCTTCCTCTGGGATCCCAATTATTCTAATATTATTTCATCTTATGGTATCACTATGGTATCTCTCAGATTCTTCCCTCGTGATCCAGTAGTTGTTTATCTCTCTTTTTCTCAGCTTCTTTCTCCATCATTTGGTCTTGTAAATCACTAATTCTCTCTTCTGCCTCACTTATTCTAGCAGTTAGAACCTCCATGTTTTATTGCATCTCATTAATAGCTTTTTTAAAATTTCGACTTGGTTAGATTTTAGTTCTTTTATTTCTCCAGAAAGGGATTCTCTAGAGTCTTCTATGCTTTTTTCAAGCTCAGCTAGTATCTTTATAATTGTTATTCTGAACTCTATTTTTGACATCTTACTAACGTCCATATTGATTAGGTCCGTGGCAGTCAGTACTATCTCCTGTCCTCTTTTTTGAAGTAAGTTTTTCCATCTTGTCATTCTTTCCAGAGAAGAATAGGTGAACAAGAGAACAAAACACTAAAAGGGCAACAATGACTCCAGAGAAATATACATTAAACAAATCAGAAGAGACATGAAACTGGGTCGGGGGGAGGAAGGGAAGAATGTGATCAGGCAGGTGAATAGAATAGAGCCATACACTAGATTTTGGGTGCATTTTGAACTGTTGGAAGAAACTGCATGCCAAAATTTTAAAGAAAGAAAAATTTATGTATATCCAAAAATAAATACAATGAAGGGATAGACTATGACTGTAAAAATGAAAATTAAAGAAATTAAAATTAAATATTTTAAAAAAGAAATTGATAAGATAAGAAGTTGGTTGAGAAAGGAAAGAAGAAAAATTTTAAAAAAATAAAGAAAATTTAAAAAATTAAAGTTGAAAGACTAAAGAATCATGGGGAAGAAACCCATGAATTCTATGTGCTGTATTCCCCTAGCGCTGGAGTTTTGCAGTTCTTATTGATCGGTAAACTTAGTCTTGACTGGATGTTCTTGTTGGTCTTCTGGGGGAGGGTCCTGTTGCCTTGATTCTCAAATGTCTTTGCCTGAGGTGGAATTGCACCACCCATGCCACAGGCCTGGCTAAGTAATCTGCTCAGGTTTGCTCTCAGTAGTTTTTGTTCCCTGGAGGCTTCCCACACAACTTTAGTGGATGAGAATGAAAATGTCAGCCTCCCAATCTCTGGCCCCAGAGACTAGAGAGCAGGGCCCCACTCCTCAGTGTGTCCTCAGAGAAAAATAGTCAATCAGTCCTGTCTCCCTGGTCTCCGGCCGGTCTCCAACCTCTTTGGCCACACTGTGTGCTCACTGGGCCTGTGACTGAGCCTTTCTATCTCTGGCACATGGCCCCCTCTGAAGTCTCCAAACCCAGCAGACTCCTGTGGTGTGCTCCCCTGATCCTCCTCCTTGGGGAGGAAGAGGAGTCTCCCCAGATCTGCAACTTATTGGGCCCCGGGGTGGTGCTGGGGATCATGGTTTACGGCAACCCGGAGCTGAGAGCCCACTCCTCTGCTCACTTTTTGCAGCCAGCTTCCCTGCTCCAATACCTGGGAGCTCTGCCAGCTCAGGCATCTCCGGTCTTCCTGTGACCCCAGGGGTCCTGAGACCACACTGCCCAACTAAGATTCTTCCCCACTTTGCCACCTGAGTGCCTTTCAGTTCGGGATGTCCCTCACCATAGCAGACTTCTAAAAGTTCTGATTTTGTACTCTGCTGCTCTGTCAGTTGGTGAGAGCGGGCTGACAGAGGATCCCTCCTCACAGAGCCTATCTTCCCAAATATTGCCTCAGATTCACTTCTCTGCACCTCCTACCATACAGAAAGTGGTAGCTTTTCTGTTCGTAGAGTTGCAGCTATTCTTTTCTTCGATCTCTGGTTGAGTTTGCAGGTATTCAGAATGGCTTGATAGCTATCTAGCTGAGTCCCTGGAACCAGACAAAATTAAGGTCTAGTCTTCCACTATCTTGGACTCTCTCCTATTCAACATTTTTTAGAATTTATTTAGTTCATTCTTTTCATTGGATCCTAATGACATTTTAGAGTTGAAAATAATTCTGATACTCAGATTGTGCAAGCTTGGCCCTTCCTAACAAATTCTAAAGCCAATTTTATTCATGAACAAAACTGGAAGAATCAAATGTCCAAATTAGCAAATTGAAAACAGCACTGAGCTTAAAAGAAAATACAAATGCAGGATAGTTAGATATGGGCATAAGGATAGATTAACATTAGGTAATCTGTTAATGACTATATTTTCAAAATCACAAAAAAGAAAATTATTTGATATTTATTAAAAAGTATTTGATAAAATTCCACAACCATTAAGGATTTAAGAACAGGGAAGTCTCAGGAGGCAGGGGGGCCAGGGATGGCCCCAAAGAGTAGGAGGGGAGAGGGAGGGGAGCAGATGTGTGGGCCTAAGTGTTACCGCTAAACACTCTTGGCCAGAATCCCGAGCAGGACTCTGCAAGGATAAGTGCGGGAGCAATGGCATCTAAAGAGGAACAAGCAGCAGAAATATATCAACGTGGAAACTGCCAGCCAGGAAAATGGAAAAAAGGATGAAAAGGAGCAAGCTGCTAATAAAGGAGAGTCCTTGGCCCTCCCTTTGGAGGCTGGTAAATAGTGTGTGCTTAGAGTTAATTGTAGGCAGTTCCAAGTAGGCAGCCCATCCTGTAGTATAGGTGGGACATGATTCAGAGACTTGGAAAGTCACAGGCAAGGATGAGAGAAGAAAATATGGAAAGGATTGGGGAGGAGGTGAGACAGCTGATGGAAAAGCTGACAGAAAAGTCGTTTAGTCATAGTCTGCAGGCGGTTAGCACTGACCCTCCTCACCATGACCGACATGTAGTGTTTTGCCTTATACCTTGAATCCTGAAGTTAATAGGAAGATGCACCTGCTTCCTAAACTTGCGTGTTCTCCATGTACCATTGTTGTCATCCTTTCCATGTTACATGTCTCTTGTGGGCCCCCTATGACCTGTGTCTAACTAACCATTGTATTTTGACCCAATCTGTAAAATTCTGTCAGCAGGGGAGATTTACCTTATTTTATGGCAAGATGCTAATTATATATTGTGAAGTTCATAAAGCAGTTAGAAAAGGGGGGCATCTGGGTGGCTCAGTCAGTTAAGCGTCTGCCTTCCGTTCAGATCATGATCCCAGGGTTTGGGAGTAGAGTCCTGCATCAGGCTCCCTGCTCAGTGGGGAACTTCTCCCTCCTTCTGCTGCCCCCCTTGCTTGTCTCTCTCTTTCTCTCTCTCCCCCCTCTGACAAATAAATAAAGAAATAAAATCTTTTTTTAAGTGAAAAAAAAGAGAGAGAGAAAAGAAAAAAGAAAAGGGAATCTCTAAACACTAGGAATAGAAGGAAACTTCCCTGTTGATAAAGACTATTTCCCAGAAATCTATAACAGATCATTTTAAATCACAGCAATGGTCACTTTCACTTCTGCTTAAGGCTGCACTGGAGGTCCCAGTTAATGCCAAATGAAGTATAAATGTTGGAAAGTGACACAGATCTGTCAATATTTTCAAACAGTATGATTTTTCTACCTAGAAAATACAAGGAAATCAATTGATAGAGTATTAGAAATAACAATAAAATCCAGTAAGGTGGCCAAATAGAAGATCAATTTACAGAAGTTAAGAGTTCCCTATACTCCATCAGTAATGGATTAGAAAAATATTACAAATGATAAAATATACTCATGGTAACAATAAAAATCATAAAACATCCCGAAACAGCTTTTCTGGTCACCTATGAACTCCTAATTACCTAAGGCTGTGGTCAGTCTTACTTGATCTACCAGCAATATTTGACAAAGCATATTACTCTTTTCTTTTGGAAACATTTTCATCACTTTACATCCAAAATACATATATATTCAATCTTGGTTTTGCCAATATCTCGTTGGCCAAAATTACATATATACACAATGTATATATGTGTGTTTAAATATATATGTATGTATGTACACACACTCACACATTTGATATACATACCATATAGATATATATTATGTGTGTATATATATATAAAACACATTATACAAATATATGTATATATAAATGTGTTATATATATATAACACATTTGGTATATCTATATATAGATACACATATATGCATGTGTGTATATACGTTGTATATATATTATTTATGTATATGTAAACATAACACATATCAGCCAACATCATTCATAAGGCAAATGCTATTAAAACATAGGTTGTTATATTTTATTACTATGAATTTTTCCACTTGCAGTGTTTCCATGAATCCCCCAGGTGGCAGACAAATACAACTTCCACTTGATTAAACTTACTTGGTAAGAATGTTACTTTCTTATTGCAAATCGGTTAGAAATACTAATCAAAATTCCAGAATACAGGCCAAGTATACTTACCATACGATTATGGAACTAATTTCTGATAACCTACATTAGAACTTCATCAGGAACATAACTGGCTATTCTTTTTTTTTTTTTTTTAAGATTTTTCTTTATTTATTCGACAGAGGGAGATCACAAGTAGTCAGAGAGGCAGGCGGAGAGAGAGAGGGGGAAGCGGGCTCCCGGCCGAGCAGGGAGCCCTTTGTGGGGCTCCATCCCAGGACCCTGAGATCATGACCTGAGCCGAAGGCAGAGGCTTAACCCACTGAGCCACCCAGGTGCCCCATAACTGGCGATTCTTAAATTGCTGAGCAGACATTGTAATTAGGCACTTTGGTAAATATATATTCCACTTGATCTATTATCCTAAACACTTAGAGATGTATCTGTTGGGTATGAAAGTTAATATTGGTCCTTTAGGATCTGAAAAAATCAATTAAGCATCACTGATAACAAAGCAAAGCTCTGTTAGCCAACTAATCGGGTTTAAAAAAATTCTTTAGAGGGGCGCCTGGGTGGCTCATTAGACATCTGCCTTAGGCTCAGGTCATGATCCCGAGTCCTGGTATCGAGCCCCCACACTGAGCCCCACGCTGGGCTCCCTGCTCAGCGGGAAGCCTGCTTCTCTGTCGACCACTCTCCCTGCTTGTGTTCCCTCTCTTCCCATCTCTCTCTCTCTCTCTCTCTGTCAAATAAATAAATAAAATCTTTAAAAAAATTCTTTAGAGATTTCTGCCATTACTATGAATTTTAAACTCTCGTCAGTCAAAATTATCCTAAAAGTGTTTGTTATACCTGATAGAGTTCAACTACTTGCTCTAAATATATTAAGTGCACTCTACCTCCTCACATCCACAGCTATGTTTTTCTAATGTTTCAGTCTGCTTTTGAGGTTTTGATGTATTTTTTTAAAAAAAAGGAGCATGACCACAGCTTGGCAGAGGGATGAGCAAATAGTTTAAAGGCTTGTGTGAGAAGGGCACAAATATAACAGAGATTTTATTTTTTAAAGTATCAATAATACTTCCAAGTAATGAATTCTCTGTGTACATGATGGAAAAGATGGGAAAGACTATTGACTCACCTTGAATTGTTAATTAAACACAGCTCTTACACATTTCCTAAATTTAGTCTGACTCTAGTGTTGGCATTTAAAGTGATTTGAAAAGGAAAAGGAAAAAAAAAAAGAGAGAAAGATAATCAGTTAAAAATCATCTGAGCATTGTTAAATTATATTCACTGTTCTAAAAAATGAAAAAACTTTCTTAAGTTAGTCAAGATCTAGAACAACAATACTGGAAAAGTCAAGAAGGGGGAAAACCAATTATAATCTCACCACTTTGAAAAACAGTTTTTATTTCACATTGTCCCTTTTTGTATTCAATAATATGCACACATTTTTCCCATTGTAGAAAACATTTGATATATACAATTTTGATTTCTGTGAAAGGCTATTTTTTTGTTTTTTTTAAATGTGGGGTCAGGGCGCCTGGGTAGCTCAGTGGGTGAAAGCCTCTGTCTTTGGCTCAGGTCATGATCTCAGGGTCCTGGGATTGAGCCCTGCATCAGGCTCTCTGCTCCGCAGGGAGCCTGCTTCCCTTCCTCTCTCTCTGCCTGCCTCTCTGCCTACTTGTGATCTCTCTCTGTCAAATAAATAAATAAAATCTTTTAGAAAAAGATTTTATTTATTCATTTGACAGAGAGGGAAAGCACAATCAAGGGGAATGGCAGAAAGAGGGAGGACCCTGGAATCCTCCCCGCCCAACCCCCGCCCGGGGATCATGACCTGAGCAGAAGAAAACACTCAATGAATTGAGCCACTCAGGCACCCCTCCAATTGCCTTTTAAGAGAAGCTAAACACTTTTGTCAGGGATGGGCACCTAAGTCAGAATCTACCTTGCAGATAGACTCTCCACTGAGGAATTAAGTAATCCAATCACAAGCACCCTACTTGAAAGGTTGGAGAAAGAAGAGAGACACCAGGAGAGAAAGAAAGACCAGTCCTTGAACTGTCAAGGTTATGAAATGACTTATAATTTTAAACCATACATGCCCTTACAGTACCCTTTTCCCTTAAGACTGAACGAACTTCTGTTCTTTGTAACCTAGAGTGTGACCCAACCACATTTTGGTAAATTATCGATTCGTGTCCTGTCCACCCCCCGCCCCTTATTTCAGTTAAAGATTTTATTTATTTACTTGAGAGAGAGAGCATGAGAAGGGAGAGGGTCAGAGGGAGAAGCAGACTCCCTGCTGAGCAGGGAGCCCGATGGGGGACTCAATCCTGGGACTCCAGGATCATGACCTGGGCCAAAGGTAGCCACTCAACCAACTGAGGCACCCAGGCGCCCCCTGTTTCCCCTTCTTATTCAGTTTCCTCACCTTTTATGGGAGCTTGTTCACCAAACAATTCATTTGAAATGGAAATAATTTTTTTTTTGGAATGGAAATAATTTTTAAAAAGAGATTTTACCAACTCTGAAAACAACTTGATATTGCATAAAAATAAAGAATATTTTAGAACTTTGCTTCCACAGTTTCATTATTATCCTCGATCCTGAAAATTGTATAAAAGATGTATTCATTTTCTGGGAGAAAAATCCACAATCTCCATAAATTTATGTTATCTAAAATGCCATGTTTTCAGGACATGAATTTGGCCCACAAAAGACTCTCAGTAAAATATGTGTGCCTCATAATCTTTGGTGAAATAATATTCTGCACAATAATACAATACTACCACTATACTCTGCCTTTCATCCAAGGACTCTTCTAAATTCCTTTTATGAGGCAACACATACTTTCAACTCTATGATGGTCATTTCATTGTTTACTGGTAATAGTACACACAAGGATGGAATGTGCTATCCCTGGCACGGAGAGTTCTGCTGGAAGTTTAAAGAGAATAAAATGTCTCCATACTTCAGTGACTACAGAGAAAACACTTGTGAAAAAGAGCAAAGTTCCAAGAAGTATATATTTATTATTTCTGTGCTGGTTAGTTGGAACTCCTTGTCCATGAAATCATGGTTTTAATCCCAATGTGGCTCATTTGTCTTTCCTAGTGCCCTTAATCATAGCATGCACCCATAGCTCCAGCCAACTGCTTGACAATGTCTCTTCTTGGTCCAAAAGGGGGCCTGTTAAGAGAATAAAATAATTTGTGCAACTCCACCACTGTAACTGAAGAAATAGTTTAAAATTCTTGTCCAACTGACAATGGATTAATAGTTAATCATTTTCATCCAGACACTTAGTAGTTGTATAGAAAGGCACTGCCTATACATGCACAAGCAATTCCTGAATGATCTAGATGAACAGTGGATTCTGCACAACAAAAAATATAAATGTTTCTATATCTTTATATATAGACTATAAATATAAATATTATGTATATATACCCCCATATATATATATATAATTCTGCACAATACCCAGAAGTAGAATTGTTGCATCATATGGTAGTTCCACTTCTAATTTTCTAATTTTTTTGGAACCTCCAAACTCTTTTCCATAGTGACTGTACCAATTTACATTTCCACCAGCAGTGTACAATCCCATCTTAATATGATGGGATTTCCCAAGTGTGTTTCATTGTGTGTCAATGTACAGATAGAGCATTACTTTTTAAATTTTATAATTGGATGTTTGTACTTCTTTCTGACCCTTGAGGTATGGCATTTGTCTCTCTGTGTCTGACTTATTTAGTATATGCCGTCACAGTCCATTCATGTTGTCACAAATGGCAGGATTTCCTTCTTTTTATGGCTGAATTTTATAAATATATATATAATATACACTTTATATATTATATAATTTATATTTTGTATTATATATTTTATATTTTGTATTATATACATGTTATATATGATATATTTTATATATGTATAAAATTTAGCCATATTTTAATATATTATAATATATTTATACAAGACATTTACATATTACATTTACATATATACATTTATATATTCTATTTTTTATATTTGCATATATTACATCTTCTTTATCTATTCATCCATCATTGGACACTTAGGTTGTTTTCATGTCTTGGTTATTGTAAATAATGCCACAATGTACATGGGGTTGCAGATATCTATTCAAATTAGTGTTTTTGTTTTCTTCAAATAAAGAAGTGGAATTGCTGGATCATATGGTAGTTCCATTTTTTATTGTTTTGGACCCTCCATACTGTTTTCCATAGTGTAGCTATACTAATTTACATTTCCACCAATAATATACAAAGCTTTCCTTTTCTCCACATCCTTGCCAAAACTTATTATTTCTTGTATTTTTTATAATAACCATTCTAACAATTGTGAGGTGATAATCTCATTGTAGTTTTGATTTGCATTTTCCTAATAATGAGTAATATTTGACACCTTTTCATGTACCTATTGGCCATGTGTATGCCTTTTTTGGAAAAATGTCTGTTCGGATCCTCTGCCCATGTTATTTTGTTTATCTATTTTGCCCATTTTAAAATCAGATTGTTTGTTTTTGGCCATTGAGTTGTATGAATTCTTTATATATTTTGGATATTAACCCCTTATCAGATATATCATTTTCAAATATCTTTTCTCATTCTGTAGGTTGCCTTTTCAGTTTGCTGATGGTTTCCATTGCTGTGTGAAAGCTTTTTAGTTTGATGTGGTCCTGTTTGTTTATTTTTGCTTTTGTTGCCAATAGAGTCTTAATAAGATGAGGAAAACAAAGGGTTTTAAAAGATTAAAAACCTGAGCATTCTAGTTTTACACCATAATCATTTGTTTGAGGGGCACCTGTCTAGCTCAATAGGTAGAGCACATGACTCTTGCTCTCGGGGTTGTGAGTATGGGGTCATGAATTCAAGCCCCATGTTGGGTGTAGAGATTACTTTAAAGAAATAAATAATAAATAAATAAGGTAAAAAAAAAACCACCCATACCCTATGGGAAAAAAATCACTTGTTTGAAACATAGCAAATCAATAGTAGCAGAAAAAAAACAGTGGTGATTATCTCTCCTGTGGCTACCTTAGTCATGTAAGTAATGGTAAAGTAATTTGGTACTATCTTCATATCAGAAAGGAAAAGCCATATCCCTTACACCTATTGTTGAACTTCAGCTGTGTGAAAATTGGGTTAATAATGATTGCTGTAGTATTATTCAACAACAAGCCAAAAGTGTGGGGTTTTTTAGTAAGATACTCGATCATGAATTAAGTATGAGTTCATGAAATACCAATACCAATACATTTTCTCCAATAAAGTAAAATCTTAAAAAGAAATCCCTTAGGGCGCCTGGGTGGCACAGTCAGTTAAGCATCTGCCTTTGGCTCAGGTCATGATCCCAGGGTCGTGGAATCTAGTTCCACATTGGGCTCCTTGCTCAGCAGGGAACCTGCTTCTCTCTCTGCCTGCTGCTCTCCCTGCTTGTGCTCTTTCTGTCAAATTAAAAAAAAAAAGAGAGAGAGAGAGAAAGAACGAATGAAAACGCAACTATGGGAGTGATAGTAGGAAGCTCACTGACAGTGTTAGATATATTAAATATGAAGCTGTCAACTACCCCCAAATTGATCTATAGTTTCAAGACAATTATAATCAAAGAATATAAGCAGATTTTTTTAGGATATTGATGAGATAACTCTGAAGTTTATATGGAAAAAGAAGAACAAAGGTGAAAGTCTTACAGTACCTATTTTTAGGACTTATTAAGACAGTCTGATACTGACAAATGGAACAAAACAGTGTCCAGAAATAAATTCATACAATTTTTGGCCGAAGATAAATCGATGGAGAAAGGATAGACTTTTCGGCATATGGTATTAGAACAATTGGACATCTATGTGCAGAAAACTAAATTTCAACCTATACCTTATACCTTACACAAAATTAACTCAGAATGGATCACAGACTTCTGAATAAAACTATAAAACTTTTTGAAAAAACAAAGGAGAATTTCTTTTACCTCGGATCAAGCAAAGAACTTTTAGATATGATGCCCAAGGCATATTTTTTTAATTTTTTTTTTTTATTTGACAGAGATCACAAGCAGGCAGAGGCAGGCAGAAAGAGAGAGGAGGAAGCAGACTCCCCGCTGAGCAGAGAGCCTGATGCAGGGCTCGATTCCAGGACTCTGGGATCATGACCTGAGCCGAAGGCAGAGGCTTTAACCCACTGAGCCACCCAGGTGCCCCTGCCCAAAGCATATTTAATCCATAGAGAATATTGATACATTGGACTTCATCAAAATTAAAAAGATTTTCTTTTTTGGAAGACACCATTAAGGGATTTAAAAGACAAGCCACAAACTGGAGGAAAATATTTACATCACATATCTGACAGAAGAGTTGTATCCAGATTATATAAAGAACTCTTGAAACTTAATAATAAGGAAGCAACACAATTTTAAAAAGTGTGCCAAAGATTTGAACAGCCACTTGATAAAGAGCATGAACAGATGGCAAATAAAAGCATGAGAAGATGCTCCATTTCTTTCTTTCTTTTTTTAAAACTTATTTGTCAGAGAGAGAGAAAGCACAAGCAGGGGGCAGTGGCAGGCAGAGATAAAGGGAGAAGCAGATTTTCCACCCAGCAAGGAGCCTGATGTGGGACTCGATTCCATGACCCTAGGATCAAGACCTGAGTTGAAGGCAGGTAGGCAGGTGCTTAACCTACTGAGCCATCTCATTAGTTATTAAGGAAAGGTAAATTGAAACCATGATCGGATGTGGCTGCAAACCCTACTGAATGCAAAACACCACCACCTGATAATACCCAATGCTGATGAGGATGAAAAACAGCTGGAACATTGCTGGTGGCAATGTAAAATGGCACAGACACTTCCTAAAACAGTTTGGCAATCTTTTGTAAAGCAAAATATATACTTACCATATGACCCAGCAATCCCACGCGGAAGTGTTTTCCCCAAGGTAAATAAAAGCTGTCTTCACAAAAAAAAAAACACATACAAATGTTTGCAGCAACTTTATTCATCACCTCAAAAGACTGGAAAAAAACCAAATGTCCATCAGCTGGTGTTGAATAAAGGAACTGTAGTGCATCTATATTAAAGAAATGCTATTCGGCAGCTAAAAGGAACAACTACTCATATACAGAATAGTGTGGCTGAATCTCAAATACATCATGCTTAGTGAAAGAAGACAGACTCAAAAAGACCACATACAAAACCAAAACCAAAACCAAACCAAAACAAAACACCACATACACATTGATTGCATTTAGGTGACATTCTGGAGAAGGAAAAACCACGTGGGAGGAGACCAGATTGGTGATCACCAGTTAATTTCACCAGGCCATTATGAGAATTGTGAAGTTGTGTGATCTTTCTTCTTTCTCTCTTTTGCGGAATACTCCTTATCTCCCCAATCTAGAATGCTCTGAGCCTCAGTTCCTAGAACTTTTCCATCACAGTCTTTTTTTTGGTGATCACATTCAGTTCCACATTCGGTCCCAATACCAGCTGTATGCTAACTCCCAAATTCAGGCAATGCCTCTATTCTGCCATGAAGACTTATTAAACCAACAGCCTCTGTGACATTTCCACTTGGGAATCTAATAGTACCTCAAACTTAACATGTTCAAAACAGAGCTTCTGATCTCATTCAGCAAACCCTGTCTTCTCCTAGGCTTTACCATGTCAGAGAATGGCCACTGCATTTGTCCAACTGCTTAGGCCAAAAGCAGTTCAGTCATCCTTGACCTCTCTCTTCCTCTTGCCCCCTATCCTAGCAGCAATTCTAGTAAATTCCATCTTCAAACAAACAAAAAAACAAAGACATAAATAAAATCTGAGCACTTCTCTCCACCTCTACTGGCCCCACTTTGCTGCAGGCCACCATCATGTCTCACCTGGATTACTGTGATTGCTTTCTAACTGGTCTCCCCACTTCCGCCTTCGACCCCTGTGTTAGTCCTCTGAGAAACAGATGCCAAAACATGATTAAATGTACAAAAATTTATCATGGGAAACCCTTTGTGGGAGAAAATGAGGAGGGAGTTAGGGGAGGCTAGAAGAGCTGTCCGACTGTGATGCAAGTTTGGATTCAGATGGAGAGAAGGAAGATTGGGGGTTGGGGGAACAGTCTTAGGCTGCTCTGTAGTTAAGAGAAGTCCTTGTATCAAAGTCATCGGGTTGGAGGAGTCCTATGATTCTTGGGAGGGGGCCTGCCTTAGTATCCCAGCTATGCTCAGTCATTGGCTGAGAGCAGCCAGAGCAAAGCAAGGCCTTAAAACACCACAGCTGTGGCCTTCCGTCAATTATGCAGGAAGCCAATGAGACTGTTTTCCAGTAGCTACCATATCCCCTTCAGTCTATTCTCTATACAGTTGTCAGAGTGATCCTGCTAAAATGTAGCCAGACCATTTCACTCTACTGCTCAAAACCTTTTAATCACTTCTCATTTAATTCAGAATTAAACCAAACTCCAAACATGAGCCACTTACTACTATAAAGAGGTGAGACCGATAGGTCCTCAGCTTCTAAAGTGAAACATCTGGGACAGATGTGGGGTGGTCTGACCTGGTAGTGTGCTCTGACCAGGTTTGGTAACAGTTGGAAAGTCAGATGTTGGCTTCTTAGAAAAAGTAGAGTTTGACTTCTCTGGAATCCTGTGATATGTTAGAGCACCTTCTCAGAGTGTTAGGTCACAGGATATAGAGGGGATTGTATCAACATACAACACATTTACTTTTCCAGTGAGAGAATAAGGAAAGTATGCATGCTTGAGGTTTTCTTGGAGAAGTACCCGAAGGTTCATCTATAACCAGGGACTCTTAAGGTTTAAGTAGATTGGGATTTCTCTCCTCGTCTCGTACTAAACAATTGGACTGACTCTGTTTCCCGTTTGTCACTCCTGGTGGATATAGATGACTCTTCCTAGAATTAATGTACAAGGAAAGGAAAAGGAACAAGGGCTACTTGGAGAAGCGGTCAATTCCATGGCTGGGGCAGGAAAAGACAAGAGGAGTTGGGAACATCTTATTGTATCAGAAAGTAAGGAAGTGGGACGCCTGGGTGGCTCAGGGGTTAAGCCGCTGCCTTCGGCTTGGGTCATGATCCCAGCGTCCTGGGATGGAGTCCCGCATCAAGCTCTCTGCTCAGCAAGGAGCCTGCTTCTCCCCACCCCTCTCTGCCTGCCTCTCTGCCTACTTGAGTGATCTCTATCAAATAAATAAATAAAATCTTTAAAAAAAAAAGTAAGGAAGTACTGAAAAACTAAGGGGACACAGGAGCCAGCTTGAAGGGAGTCCCACAGGTGAAATACTGGTGAGTTTGAGCAAAAAAGTAAATAATAATAGGAATGGGTTATAAGTCATCAGTTGACAAAAGAGAAGCTACAAGTCCCGGTTATTATAGAAAAGAAAATCTCCATTTTATAGACCCTGTAATAATTGATTCATAAAAGAATCATCAATAAATAATAAGACTATTACATGAAAAACTGATGGGGAACATGATATTCATACAGTCTCAAAGTATCACTCACAGAATACTTCCTAATTACAAAGGGAAAATATATCTATCCGAGAAATTCAGGAGGACCTGAATGAAATGAACCAAGTTAACACCAGGGATGAAGGAAACTAACTTCTCCCCCCATTAGGTTTAATGATTTACTGGAAGGACCCAGAAAACTTTAAAAACTGTTTTTCTCACAGTTACGATTTATTATAGCAAAAGGGTATAGATTAACATCAGCAGAGTGAAAAGGAGCATAGGGCAAAGTCTGGGAAAAACTAGGAATAAGCTTCTAGTGGGAACACACGGAGAGCACTCAATCCTCCCAGCAACTGCATGGGACCATATGTGTTAAGGGTTGGCAACCAAAGAAGCTGATAAATGCTTTGGTGTTCCGGGTTTTATTGGGGGCCAGTTACAGAGGCCTGTATCACCATGTGACTGATCTTAAGGACCTCCTCCCCAGATTCCAGAGGTCAAACTGATGTAGCATAGACCAGGGCCCGAGGCATATGAAAACAGGTATTCACTGTAAATCAAATTACTAACATAAATTATCTGCTCAAACCGATACAGGATGGCCCAAGGCCCAAGGCATATAAAAACACTTTTTTTCAGGCAGGATGTTCCGAGGGCTCAGAGGTTATCTCTTCCGAGCTGGTCAAGGTCCAATCCTTGCTCTGGAATGTGCAGAGGCTGAGCAACCTAGCCTGCTGAGTTAACCCTTTATGGCATACAGCCTGTTAGGAAAAGGGCACAACTCAACAATGTAGTATCCTGCCAAATTTTTAACCTAGATCTAGTGGTGAGAAAATCATCTTGAAAGCCAGACTGATTGATGTTTGGCAAAATAGTTGTCCTTGACTCTTAATAAATGTCAGTGTTATGAAAGACCAAAAAAAAAGGAAAAGAAAAAAAAAAAGATGGGATGCTATTCTAGATTAAAGGAGACCAAAGAGAGGCACTGGGTGGCTCAACCAATTAAGCATCTGCCTTTGGCTCAGGTCACAGTCTTGGGGTCCTGGGATTGAGCCCAGCAGCAGGTGGGGGGCACCCTGCTCAGTGGGGAATCTGCTTCTCCCTTTGTCTCTCCTGCCCCCATTCCCTGCCTAGTGCTTTCCTTCAGACATGTGCTCTCTCCCTCTCTCTCTCAAATAAATAGATAAAATCTTTAAAAAAAGAAAAAAGGAGAGCCCAAAGAGACGTCACAACTAAATACAATGTGTGATCCTTAATTAGGATGTTCTTGATCAAAACAAAACAAAATATATTATTGGGACAACTTGGGACATGTGAACATGGTGGATAATATTGCATCCCTATTAAATTTCCCAAACTTGAGTTGGGCTCCTCTGAGTCCTCTTTCTGACTATGCCCCTGACTTTGCGCTCAGTCCTTGGCACATTATGTATAGTTTTAGCAAGAGTCCTGCTGGGTCAGTATATGGAAAATCTCCCATCCGTCTGGCCACTCTTGATATCTGATTAAATTCATCATCCCTTAACTTCCATATCTTACACCCTGGCCTGTCTTCGGCAAGAATCCCATATAATCTCTAGGGGCACCTGGGTGGCTCAGTGGGTTAAGCCTCTGCCTTTGGCTCAGGTCATGATCTTAGGGTACTGGGATCTAGCCCTGCATTGGGCTCTCTGTTCAGCAGGGAGCCTGCTTCCCCCTCTCTCTCCGCCGGCCTACTTGTGATCTCTCTTTCTCTGCCAAATAAATAAATAAAATTAAAGTAATCTCTACACTCAATATGGGGCTCAGATTCATGACCCCAAGATCAATGGTTACATATTCTACCAATTGAGCCAATGAGGTACCCTCCATCATGGGGTTAAGCCACAATCTCTCTGATGTTTTGTTTTAGCGATTTTCCATCAACTGGCATTTGCCCTGTTTTTTCCTTATAAATTCCCATTAGTCTTTGTTGGAGTTGAGCTCAATCTCTCTCCCATATCACAAAACCCATTGTAGTAGTTCTCCCTGATAAAGTCTACCTTATCATCTTGAACAGGTGTCATGAATAATCTTTTTCTTTAACAAGTGTAATAATTATATCATGATTATGAAGAAGATATCCTTGTTCTTAGGAGAAATAGGCTGAAATACCTATAAGTGTCATGAAATCTTTCTATTTACTAGCCTGTAAATAATTTAACAAATACTTATACATGTATATATGTGTATGCATAGATGTGTGTGTATGTGCTACATATATGTATGTGTATGTTATATGTATATATGTGGGAAGAGAGAGCGAGAGAGGGAGCATATTTGGTAAAATGTTGACAATTAAATGAATCTAGGATGAGTATTCATATTTACAATTTTTACAAGTTTTCTGGTTTTTAGATTTTTAGTTTAGTTTTTTTTTTTTTTTTTTTGAGAGAAAGAGTGAGAACAGGACAGAGAGAGAGCAGGAGCAGTGGGGAGGGGCAGAGAGAGAGAGAGGGAGAAGCAGGCTTCCAGCTGAGCAGGGACCCCCCCCAAGGCACAGCTCTATTCCAGGACTCTTGGCTCATGACCTGAGCTGAAGGCAGATGCTTAACCAACTGAGCCACCCAGGAGCCCCTCGGTAATTCTATTTTTGATTTGTTAAGAAATCTCCATACTGTTTTCCGTAGTGACAATATCACTTTACTTTCCCATTAACAGTGTACAAGGGTTCCAATTTCTCCACATTCTCACCAACACTTGTTATTTTTTGTTATTTTGATAGTGGCCATATCTCATTGTGGTTTTAATTTGCATGTCTTATGATTAGTAATGTTAAGTATCTGTTCATTTATTTGCTGGCCATTTGTATATCTTCTTTGGAGAAATGTCTATTCAAGTCCTTTGACCATTTAATCGGATTATCTGTTATTTTAGTTGTTGAGTTGCAAGAGTTCCTTATATATTCTGGATATTAACCTCTTCTCAGATACATGATTCGCAAATATTTTCTCCCTTTTTATAGGCTGATTTTTCACTGTTTATTGTTTCCTTTGTTGCACAGAAGTACAGTTTGATGTAGTCCCCTTTGTCTATATTTGCTTTGTTGCCTGTCATCCAAGGAATCATTGCCAAATCCAAGGTCCTGAAGTTTTCCCCCTACGTTTTCTCCTAGAAGATTTGTAGTTTCAGGTCTTTAATCCATTTTGAGTTAATTTTTGCATATGGTGTCTGTACAGGATCCAACTTCATTGTTTTGTACGTGGATATCCAGACAGCTATTGGCTTTTAAAATTCTCTTTACTGAATGCCTGGCAAAGATCTTATTATAATTTTATGATATGTTGCTTACTGAGAACGTGATAATGGTCTTTTCTTTTTGGGCTTTTCAGTTTAAGTTGATAGGAAAAGTTATCTCAGTTTGATTATATAAAAGACTTGTGTGAATTTTCTCTGTAAATATATTTGACTCTATAAGCAACAAGTACATTCTTATACACCTTATAAATGTGAAAAGGAAAAAAATTCTAGAAACTCTAATAGCACTCAGTAAATGCTAATTTAGGAAAGTCGGTTGGATAGAAAAAACAATAACAATAGGAAGAAAGTAATTTACTAGTTAATTTGCTTAAGGGGGCTTTGCAATGTTGAAAACGAACTCATGTGCTAAACATCTTTCTGGAAAAAATAGATGAACGTCTTAGATAATAGGATAGTGGAAGATGGGACAAAACAAGAGGCATTTGGATTAATCGAATTAGTATCCTGTTGAATTTAAGAATAGAGTGTCCTGCACGTGCACAGACATAGATCAATAGCAGACTTAGGGAAACACTGTTAGACTGCACCTGTTGGAGTCCTCAGTGAATCCAGTCCTTGTTTAAGGCTTCCAGTTGGAGCTGGCAGTTGTTGTAGGGATTAAATTATTTAAAGCCTTCAGCTGGCTGGTGTAGGCAAGCTGTAGCTTAGAAAACACTTAATCTATTTTTTAAAATCTGTTCCTAAGTTTGCTTTGCTTAGGCTGTAAGACTACATGCACCACCCACCTGCTACATTCTGGAATCTTTTTGTCAGAGAAGGTAAATTTATCCAAGAAAAAAAAAAAAAGATCTTCAAGGGATAGTCTACATTTTAATACAATATGCTTATTTTGAGCATGATTTATTTGTATAAAGATTTTCCTAAGCAACTAAAGGGGCAGTGATTAAACTTATTTTCAAAAGGGAATTACCAAATTACTTATTTCAACAATTACCTTTTAAGGTTTTAGTTTTAATTATAGTTGGAGAGGGTTTTTGGTAACAATGCCCGGCCACTTTCAATAAGATCATTTTAAAAGACAGCTCCACATATATTAAGTAATTTGATAGTCCACTACAATGTATTTAACTTCTTTTTAGAAAACTAGTGTTACTTAATAAACTGTACTGTGCCTTGAAGTGACTAACAAGGAGTTTGGATAAACCTTCTGGATAATTCTGAAGCAGAGGATTTACTAGGCAAACTTCTTATATATAATTAATCATTACCTAGAGGCCCAGTGTATTTTTTTCACTGACGAAACCTGCAAAGAGCTACTTTCCTACTAGGAATTTTTAGTCTAGTTTGGGCCTCTATCATTTGTTAGATGCATGCTAGCTGACATTGATACATTTCCAAAATAAAAAACTATATTTCTAGCATCATTCACTGCCTGAAGTTCTTTCTTGGCTGCCTCTGAAATAATAAAACTTTTATTTCTCCAAATTGCTGGATATGGAATAGGATAATTATGGTGGGTGTATACTCTCGTTTTCCTGAAATCCGTGTATAGAGTTTTTGAAACAGAAAAAAACACCAATGAAATAAGAATAAAGTATTGAGGGATGCCTGGGTGGCTCAGTTGGTTAAGCGGCTGCCTTCGGCTGACGTCATGATCCCAGCATCCTGGGATGGAGTCCCACGTCGGGCTCCTTGCTCGGCAGGGAGCCTGCTTCTCCCTCTGCCTCTGCCTGCCTCTCTGTCTGCCTGTGTTCATGCTCTCTCTCTCTAACAAATAAATAAATAAAATCTTTTAAAAAAAAAGAGAATAAAGTATTGAACTTTTTAAGATTACAGATCTCGAGATCTCTTACTTCTAGAGCTGACACATTTTGTCACCTTCTTTCTTTTCCTCTTTAGAACTTTTCATTACTTTATTTTTAGAAGCTTATTTTGGGCATGATAAGATGAAGGCCAACATTTAGATACATAGCAGAGGAAGAAAATCAATTTAGGACAAACGGCCTCTTAAATAGAGAAAATAAATGAAGCTATTCTAGTGCCATTTCTTACTTGGCTGCAAGTATTACCCCCCGAAGAAAAGTGGAATATGATTTCATGCCAAATGGCGGCAGCCTTTGGAGAGTCAACTTGCACAAATCAAACCAAAGAAAATAAACACTCACACCCGCTACACTATCATGATTTTTATTTAACTAATTTTATTCCATCAGGCAGAGTTTCATATTTTCTCTCACGCGGTTGCTTTAAAAATGGTATCGTTGGGCCCTATCCCAGAACCCCACGGGCAAGGCTGTCAAGAAGCGCCAGCTCCATTCCCATTTCTGGGCCACCTCCCTCAGAGTCTCTTTCTTGCTTTCAACAGGCTCCCTAGGGATTCGGCTCTCCTTCCTCTAGTCCTCACAGCTGTCTCCGCCTGCTCTATTTCCTGGGGTTCCTCCCCCACCCCATCCCACCTAAAACTGGTTGTGGTCTGACCCACTTTCTTTAGCTACCCTCCTTCCTTTTTGTCTCTGAAAATAAGTATGAGGCCTGTTTACACCCTAAGGGAACAAAGTACTCAGAGGAACTTACAATCCAGCTGTCTTTGTCATAAACACATCCTTTGTGGGAGACACCTCACATGGCTGACTTCCCCTTAGAATCTATAAAGCAAAGAACCAGTGTGTTTCTGTAACTTCTCTTTCAGCGATTTTGCCTTTCAGTGGGGTACAGCTTTCCCTGCAGTGGCTGCTTACTAAGCACGCAAGGATTGTTGGCATGAAATAGTTCCACCATAAAATCCCCGGCTGCTACCCCCCCACGGGGGGCTGTTGGATGGCGTCAGAAGGGAAGCAGCACCTTTCACCTGGCTGCCCTGGACCCGTTACAGTCATTTAGGGTCGCTAGCCTGGCCTCTCTAGGCATCTGAGTCTTCCCTTCCTGCCTTGGGTTTTTCTTGGCTGAATGCTTATCAAGATCAGCCAATTCATGTCTATAAATTTCTAGTGTGTACTATTTAAAAAGTCCTATCTGGAGTAGGTTGGAGCCTGGATTTCCCATATACGAGATGGGTAAACATGACCCTCTCCACACGGGTTTCAATTTTTAACTCTTTGACTCTTCTCGCCACACTCACACCCACACTGTGGCCACTGCCTGAGCTCTTCACTCAGGTAAGGATTCAAGATCTCTTCCCTTTCATCTGCTTTGCACATCTCACATATTAGCTCTCCTCCAGTCCCGAGGTGATTGAATTTGCTTTCTGGCTTTCTCTTATCTTTTCCCGTTTGGATTTAATGATCAGGTTTCCTAATTTTTTTTTCCCTGGGAACTGACCTGGTAACTCCATAGAATACTGCCTCTGGCAATTTCCTTGGACCCAACAGGCAAATTAGATTAACTCCCTTCAAGAGCAGGGGGCGTGTTGTATCTCTCTTACCCACAATGCCAGAATGGTATCCTCTGGGTGATGTGTGCACTCATCATCAATTTTCTTTAATGATGAGGGTGTGGAAGATTATGGCTTTGACTTCTAGTTCTGCTTTAAGAAAGCATTGCATGTAATGAGCACTGAGAAATGTGTGGAATTGTTGAATCATTATATAGTACACCAGAAACTGACCTACCACTGTGTGTTAATTATACTTGAATTTTTTTAAAAGTGAAAAAAGAAAAAAGCACTTCATAAGTCTCTATCTTTGCAGTGATGTGATAGACTTAGAATCAGCCTATAGGGGGACAGCATGGTGTAGTGTCCATGATCATGAGCTCTGGAGCCAGACTTCCTGTGTTCAAATTCTTGCTCTGTCACTTTCTAGCTATGCAACCTTGGCCAAGTTACTTGGCTTCTCTAGGCCTCAGTTCTCTCACCTGTAACCTGGGTGTAATGACAAAACTTACTTCCTAGGGCTGTTACGATGATTAAATGAGTTAAGATTAGTAATGAACTTAGAACAGTGTCTAACACATTCCAAGCACAAAACTGTTCATTAACCAGACAAAAAGAGATTTGTAAACATATTTTATTTATTTATTCATTAAAGAGAGAGAGAATACAAGCAGGGGGAGTGGCAGGCAGAGCAGGCAGAGGGAGAAGCAGGTTCCCTGATGAGCAAGGAGCCTGATATAGGGCTCGATCCCAAGACCCTGGGGTCATGACCTGAGCTGAAGGCAGAAGCTTACCTAACCGAGTCACCCAGGTGTCCCTCAGACAAAAAGAGATTTTCCTTTTTTATTTTATTTTTAAGGAAAGTGCCATATACTTAAAAGAAAAGATTTTATTTATTTATTTGACAGAGAGAGAGAGAGCACAAGGAGGGGAGCGGCAGAGGGAAAGGGAGAAGTAGGCTCCCTGCTGGGCAGGGACTTCCCCCCACTCCCCCGTATGGGGCTCTATCCCACGACTGATCATGACCTGAGTTCAAGGCAGATGCTAAACCAACTGAGCGACCCAGGTACCACAAAAAGAGATTTTTAAAATAAATAATTAATTTATTTCTACCCTCCTAGGTAATACTAAAATATTATCATTTGGAACAGGTGGAAAATGTTTTTATGAGGCTCAGCCAAGTTCCAGAATGAGTTTAATTGTAATTGCTTTGCTTAATATTGAATGTTTTCAGTTTCAGCTTTTAATCACTAATGACAATCATCTAGTGGATTACTGAGTGAGATTTGTATTGCTCTAAAACTTAGTGATAAGGGTCTTTTTTCTTTTTTACAAAGCTTCTCTGAAATGGAGCTATCTTTCACATAAAATATTTTAAAAGTGTGTTTATTCAAATAGAGTTGAAACAAAGTGTTTAAAATTTTTTGTACATTTTGTTGTTATAGATTAAGACTTTCTAATATATTGACAATACCCTAAAAGGGAATGATTAAAATAAATCATGGTACATCGTTTAAATGGTCTACTATGCAGCTGTTTAGAAGAATGCAGTAAATCTGTATATACTAATATGGAACAGCCACCCAGCTCTATTATGATAAAAAAGGAAAGCATAGGACAGTATGTGTGGTATGCACATACATGTTTTTGTAACACTCAGAATAAGGTATAAATAAAAAACAACTTCATTCTTTCCCTTCACTATCCTTTTAAACTTGGAGGAAATCTTGTGGAAGGTCATAACCGTTTTGGTTGCCCTTAGGAAAAAAAATTAAAAGTCCCCTGAGCACTTTAATTTCCCATAATAGTTTCATTTCTGTAATTAAGTTGGCCACTCCAGTGAAATAACCAAAACTCCAAGCCTCAGGAAATGAGAGTTCAGCTCTGTTCTGAGCCTGAGGAAGGAGGCAGGCGGGGAAGCTTCTTGGCTTCTCAGCCTTGGTCTTCCCCTGCCTCTCCCCTGCTTCTCTAAACTCCTCTAGCTCCTCCAGGTTTGAAAGAAGGGGGAAAAGTAAAAGACGGGAATGGTCAAACCTGACTGACAATGAAGTGATTCTAGATGGGGCCTTTTAGGAGTAGCAGATTCTGGCTCTTCTATTCTTGGTCTCTTCTATGGTTTTCTAGAGATCCCCCAACTAGCAAGCTCCCACTGCAATTCCTAAGGTGTGGCTCATGCTTTTCTCTGGCACACCACTTCTACCTCTAGCCCTCAGCCCGTGGATGACTGGGGACGACACACTCTGTGTCTGTCTCTCTCTCTTTCTCAGAGTCTCATGTCCCTTGAGGCAGCCCAAATGGGTAATGTCCTTTTTTTTTTTTTTTAGAGAGATTTTATTTATTTCTTTGACAGACAGAGATTACAAGTAGGCAGAGAGGCAGGCAGAGAGAGGAGGAAGCAGGCTCCCTGCTGAGCCGAGAGCCTGTTGCAGGGCTCCATCCCAGGACCCTGGGATCATGACCTGAGCTGAAGGCAGAGGCTTTAACCTAACTCTGAGATACCCAGGTGCCCCCCCCTTTTTTTAGATTTTTTTTTTTTTTTTTGGACAGAGACACAGCAAGAGAGGGAACACAAGCAGGAGGAGTGGGAGAAGGAGAAGCAGGCTTCCCTGCCCAGCAGGGAGCCTGATGCAGGGCTCAATCCCAGAACCCCGGGATCATGATCTGAGCTAAAGGCAGACACTTAGCAACTGAGCCACACAGGTGCTCCAGTAGTGTCATTTTTAAGCCAATTTCAACCTGGTTTTTGCCCTTGAATCCACTTAATCCTCATGTCAATGCAGCTTACTCCCAGGAAAGCTTAGTGTCTCCATTCTCTGCCTTTTTGGGCCTACAGCCATAGCTTCTCACCTTAAACCTCCCACCTACACACCAGATACCATTCCATCATGTCCCCCAGACTCCGAGGGATGTTATCTAGCCCAGCCCTAGAAGTGGTCCCTTTGAAGGCTTCTTCTTCTTCTTCTTTTTTTTTTTTTTTTTTAAGATTTTATTTATTTGAGAGAGAGAGCAGAAGCAAGCTTGAGTGGAGGGCAGGGCAGAGGGAGAAGTAGACTTTCTCCTGAGCAGGGAGCCAGATGTGGGACCCGATCCCAGGCCCCCGAGACCATGACCTGAGCAGAAGGCAGATGCTCAACCAACTGAGCCACCCAGGCACTCCTGAAGTCTTCTTTTTGGTTTATGGTAAGGGAAAACACCATCCTCTTGACCCTCATGGACATAAGGAAAACACACAAGAATAACATTGTCCTTTCCAAGGAAATCCCCCTCTCTGGCCACTTCAACTTCAGGCCTTTTATACCCTCAAGAGTGGCCAAGGTTTGCAAAGCCAGTTTTTGATTCTTGCCTTTGTAAGTCCTGTCTGGAAGGTAGGTGCTTTCCTTGGAATGTGAGTGTATGCATTAGCCACTGTTTTCTCTTGACCTTTGAGGATACAGCTGAAACTAAGACAGAATGGGTCTCATTATAGCCTCCTATTTATTATGTATCCTGAGAACATCTCTTCAAGGATACCCAAGAAACAGGTGCTTGCCTCCAGGGGATGGAAGGGCTGGAGGAGAGGGACACAATAGGAGACATTTCCCTGTATAACTTCTTGGGTCTTTCAGATTTTTTTTTTTAAGATTTTATTTATTTATTTGACAGAGATCACAAGTAGGCAGAGAGGAAGGCAGAGAGAGAGAGAGGAAAGGAAGCAGGCTCCCTGCTGAGCAGAGAGCCCGATGTGGGGCTCAATCCCAGGATCCTGGGATCATGACCTGAGCTGAAGGCAGCGGCTTTAACCCACTGAGCCATCCAGGCACCCCTCAGATTTTTTTTTTAAAGATTTTATTTATTTATTTGACAGACAGAGATCACAAGCAGGCAGAGAAGCCGGCAGAGAGAGAGGAGGAAGCAGGCTCCCTGCTGAGCAGAGAGCCCAATGAGGGACTCGATCCCAGGACTCTGGGATCATGACTTGAGCTGAAGGCAGAGGCTTTAACCCACTGAGCCACCCAGGCGCCCTGGGTCTTTCAAATTTTGTGCCATGTGCTTGTGTTACCTATTCTGTATATGTAATAATTGTATCCCAAGACACTTCCTCTTGTAAAGTCAGAGCAAAAACACACTGAAGAATGATGTTTTGGTTTTTTTTAGATTTTTTTTTAAATTTATTTATTTGACAGACAGATCACAAGTAGGCAGAGAGGCAGGCAGAGAGAGCAAGAGTGGGGGAAGCAGGCTCCCCGCTGAGCAGAGAGCCTGATGCCGGGCTCGATCCCAGGACCCTGAGATCATGACCTGAGCCAAAGCAGAGGCTTAACCCACTGAGCCACCCAGGTGCCCCTGATGTTTTGTTTTTTAAAAGAAAAGTAGAACTCAAGGCACAAAGTGAAGAATTGATGTAACTATAAAGATTCCCAAGTCGAGAAAAGCATTTCATCTTTCATCCTCCATGCGTTTTAGTTCTGTTTCGTGTTCTGTTTGGGCTAAATTATATTACCTCAATTCTTCATTGCTTATGTCTGCCTTCTTGGTACCTCCGAACTGACAAATTATGGTTGATTCAGTTCACTTCAAGTCTGTTTCACATTTGATTCTGAATCACAAAAGAGTCAAGTTGGAAGGAAATTCAAGAAGTATTTGACCGTTGCTCAGGTTTTGGATGAAGATGCTGAGGCCCTCAGAGTATGTCATCACAGCAAACACATACCGCAGTTAACCTCCTGGAATGCCGTGAAGCCTGCCTGTTCTTTGTCGTGTGTGTGTGTGTGTGTGTGTGT
>ML103149.1:0-11037 GCA_003697995.1 Taxidea taxus jeffersonii
GAGGGATAAGGGAGGGGCTGTAAATTTTAATCTAGTAGCCCAGTGATTCAGATAAGCAACTAGGGAGGAAGAAGTCAAAATGGCACCAAAGTATGCAATGGGAGTAACTTCCTTACACCCTACACCATCAAGTTCCTCCTAAATTTGGTCACTTCCCACTCTTCACCTGAAGCCAGAGTACAAGATTATGTATCTTGAGGAAGGACAAAAGAGTACAGCATCCTCTCCTTAAATCTTTTCACTGGCAAGATTAGGATCTTTCCAACATTTAGATACAAAAGGGTTCATTTAATAAATATTGGTGGAGCACTGTAGAAGGAGGGTTTTACACCTGGTACATGAATAGGAAATAAATTAAAAAGCAAGTCTCTACCCTCAACAAGACTTTTTGAGTCCCGTGATGCTTTTTCCTGTTTTAGAAGTTTGCTAACAGAGGCCTCGCATTTCTATTTAAACACTTTGGGGTTGCTTAAAGATATTAGAGGTTAACATTTAGTTGTATAGTCTATTACTTACCACATCTATGTTGCAATTTATCTGATTGCAGTTTCACATTTAGTCTCCCACCTGTAGAGTTCCATTTATTTCTCCAAATCATCAGCAGTTGGCCCAAGGGTCAGGTCTTCCTGAGGATAGAAAGTGACAGAAATGTGAAAGGATGTGATGGATTCCTTTCCTGATTTAAATGTGCATTAGCTCATTTGAATAGTTATTCAAGAAAACTTGAATAGTTGAGGTTCAAAAAGAAGCCTAAAAAATGATGATAAAAAATTCCAGAAAGAATTATCAGAACCTATATAGCTATATCAAAGTATCCTTGTTTTCGTGATCTATAGATACCATAGTCTCATAACAGGTACAGTATATATTAAACACCAAAATATTTTATACAGTTCTAAGAAATGCATGAATTATTACAGATATATTTTGATCTTTTGTGAGTTTATATTTATTTGTTATTCCAAAACTCTCCCAACTTCCACTCAATTCTAAGCAGTGTTTTTGTTTCTGTTTTTAATCATTTGCTCAGGTTTTCTATGTGTTTTTTGCCAGTGTGGAGGGCATGCTACTACACACACAAAAGAACATGTGAAGCTGAGACTATGTAAAATATTTCAATACCAATTACAGGGTAAAAGGAAATCTTTTAAAAACATCTTTCTATTTTGGTAGTTGGCACCAAAGATAAAAATTTTTGTGTTCCTACTAATTAAACTTGAAAGATACAGATCTAATGCAATTAAAATAACAAATACTAAGCAAGAATATTATGTATATGAAGTTAACTGTAACCACTTTTTTATTTATATAGATTCTGAGTATATAATGAACTTTGATTTCCCCCACACCCAGTATCCATAGTTCTTAAAATGATTAAAATTTATCATAGCACAGATTTAAGAGCCTAAGAAAAGAACTACCTAACCATGACCAAGACTGATGTTGTAAATCGGCATATTTTTGTTTTGTTATGATAGTATGAAAACACCATGAGGAGAATCTTATAAGCAGACATTTATTACTGAACTTAAATATTCTGGTAATTGTTCTTGTAAGCAGCAATAATAAAAGTAGGTAATGAAAATAATGACTGTGTGTGTTTCTGTGTATGTGTGTATATATGTGTGTGTTTAAATACAGTTGCTTAGGTGAAATTTAGATTCTTAATGTTTTGGAAGGGAACCTTTTAAAAGTATAAACTAGATCATGAAAGAGTAAAAAAGTACCAAAAACACTATATTTAATATCAAACCATATTAAATTCTTCATTTGAAATATTGCATTCAAAAAAAATTTTAATGAAAAATAAATTGCGTTTATAAATCTTAAATTCGTTGGATATGAATCTCTGATCTGATTAAGTTAAACTATCTTACATATATTTTTCTTACATAAATTTATCATATTGGGCAAACAACAACCAGAGAATTGAAGAGTGATACAACAGAGGATAAAAGTGATATTTTAAAATGAGAAGGAACTATCATGTGCATAATATGAGGAAAACTCAGAGAGGTTAATGTTTACAAACATATAAAATGTCAAAACCAACAAAATGTAGAAAAATTAAAACATCCAGTAACAATTGAAATAGCTCCTAAAGAACAATTGCCACTTGAGAGGGGCAGATTTGTGGATGAAGTCTAAAAAATTCCAAGGGACAGATAATTCTGGTGTATCAAGGGTGTTACAAGGGCTTTGATATATAACTACTTTCAGATCATAAAAATGACAGATTACTGAATTTATTATGGGTGGTTGTAATCTCAAATAATTATAATAATGAAAAAAGGGAACTAAGAAACTCTTTTGACAATGGATTTGAAAAATTTTAATTGGATTCCTAGCAGATACATTCAACTATACAAAGGTGAATAGAAGACATATAGGTTATTCAACCTGTCCGTGCCTCAATTTCTTCTGTGGTGTGGCCCAGGCCAAGAGGGTGAGGATATCTCATTTCAAGTCCATGATTCCCAGGCGATACAGAAAATTAATCCCATCTGTACCTTTGGCTCCAAAGTTGGGCTGTAATGGCCAATGAGAAAGTAGGTAAGACATGAACCACTAAATTATGGAGCTGTCTTTTGAGTGGGAGGCAAAGCTGGGAGGGATGGAACTTAAAGGAAAGACAAAGTTAAGTCTTCCAAGGTACCAGCAGTGTTTACTGAAACTGCTTAGGATTGACACATTTGTGAATGGAATTTATTGTGGTCACCACGTGGTCATACTGAACCTATAGAAAAGATGCAAGGTCATTTACAATGAACGGGGACAGCAAACTTGACAATGTATAAAGAGACAAGTTCTCCCCTGCCTGTCTTTCTATTCAGACACCAGAAGGATAAGTGTATGGAGAGAAATGGAGTTCAAGAAAGTAGCTCACACCTTCACTACACACACACACACACACACACGCACACACACACCACCTGTAGCCTAACCAGCACTACTAGAGAAGAGGACTGTTTTAATAACTTAAAATGGTCAAAATATTATGGAATTGGATTGAGATGAACTCAGTGGAAAGGCAGCTTTTTAATAAAGTATAGTTGATAGCAGTTGTGAGACTTTAGAATATATATTTTAAATGAACTGAGACTTCTCACTAAACCAATTAAATATTTTATGTAATCCTCAAAACAATCTGTCATCAAAATAAAAATAGGGCACCTGGGTGGCTCAGTGGTTAAGCAGCTGCCTTTGGCTCAGGTCATTAGCCCAGGGTCCTGGGATGGAGCCTGGCATCCTGCATGGGCTCCCTGCAAAGCAGGAAGCTTGCTTCTCCCTCTCCCACTCCCCCTGTTGTGTTCTCTCTCTCTCGCTGTGTCTCTCTCTGTCAAAAAATAAATTAAACATTTTAAAAACTAAATTAAAAAATAAAAATAATTTTTTAAAAAAATGAACAAGGAGGGACGCCTGGGTGGCTCAGTTGGTTAAGCGGCTGCCTTCGACTCAGGTCATGATCCCAGCGTCCTGGGATCGAGTCCCACATCGGGCTCCTTGCTCGGCAGGGAGCCTGCTTCTCCCTCGGCCTCTGCCTGCCTCTCTGCCTGTGTTCTCTCTCTCTCTCTCTAACAAATAAAAAAAAAAATCTTAAAAAAAAAAAAAGAACAAGGAAAAAAAAAGACAAACAAAAAACAGACACAACTATAGAAAACAAACTGATGGTTTGTTCTCCCAGAGGGGAGGGAATGGGGGGTATGGGTGAAGTAGGTGGAGGGGATTAAGAGTAAGTACACTTATTATGATGAGACTGAGTAATGCATAGAATTGCTGAATCATTATATTGTACACCTGAAACTAATATAATACTCTATGTTAATTATACTAGAATTAAAATTTAAAAATAAATAAAACAATCTGTCATCACCAGGCAATCTTAGCTCTATTTTAAAGCTTGGGAGAAAAAGACCCAGAGAAGTAAGGTCATACAAGCAGTAAACAGCTAGTGTCCAAACCTAATCCATATGATCCCAAAGCCCATGCTTTTCCCATCATGATCTTTAATATGTTGCAAAACAAATTATAAGATTTTTTCTTCAGATGCTGTGCAAGAAGGAAGTACCTAATTATAGGATTTCTGTATAATGTTTAGGGTTCGGCTAAGATTGGAAACCATGTGACATTAATCTGTGGTGTTGTATGATTTTTCTTTAGCTGCAGCCAGCAGTTTGAGTATAGGAATAAAGAAGGCAGATAAAATCACAGGATTTGGTGGTGTGGACACGTAGGGAAAGGGGCAAAGAATTTAAGGATATTGGCTAGAGAATGGGTGAAGTGATGGGCATCTGGGTCTAGCCTCTCTGGAGAGAACAATGAAATCAAGAGAAGGCTGAGGGAATAAAGAGATGGAAGTTTCTCAGGAAACTGAAGAGCAGATATACTGACAATAGGCGGGTGAATGGTGGAAAGATGGGGCATTAGTGTGAGTGGGAAGAAAGTTGGAGTTTAAGATTGCAGAGGTGAGGCAGAGGAGGAATTAATCTATGAGGCTGCACTGGAGTTGCAGGTCTCTGATCTCCCTTCCAGAAAAACACTGATGCTCAGCTACAAGGAATGCAGTTGACTGGTGGCTCCAGCTGTTAGCACCTGAAGAATCTACCTCAGCTTTTGAAGGAAGGCCATTTTTCCTGGATAGCTCCAGCCTGGGACTGACCATGGCAGAGACAGTGGGGCCTGCCATTCTTTCCCATGCAGAACCCTTGTAATCATCAGCCTTTGTTTTCTAGCTCTCTGTTGGGTTGACTGAGACCTGGTCAGATCTGCACTGGCATCTGAGTCTTCCCTTTCCAATCCTATTTCCCTCACCTTTCATCTTTCACAGGTGCTACCCGCCAAAAAACCTCTTGCACTCCTAACTCCATTTTAGTGTCTGCTTCCCAGAGAACCCAGCTGAAAAAAATCTGCAAGGATCAAGACATAACGGAGTTGGGTTTGTTTGTTTTAAATAGTAAAGTCGGGTTCTATAAAGTGTGATGACAATGTTTCTGAGGACAGGAAACCAAGGATGGGTTATCAGGAAAGCAGCACATAGTAATATGGACTGAAACCACACAATAGTATGCATATATAAGCACCTTCCAGTTTGAAAACCAGGGGAAGGCAGAATTGAGAGAAGCCAAAGGGTTTAGCAGATTCAGAATACCACTTGGACACACAAACTCATGAGAGAAAGTTCTGAGTAGTTCTAACTGGGCTGGTCCTGGCAGCGGCTGTCCCCATAAGAAAAATTTGCCACTATCCGAAGTACTTCCAGGAGCAAACAACAAATGTATGAAATTTACTGTGTTCACTAGATTGATGGGATTTTTGTTAATCAAGAGTAGTCAATTGGGGCACCTGGGTGGCTCAGTGGGTTAAAGCCTCTGCCTTCCGATCAGGTCATGATCTCAGGGTCCTGGGATCGAGCCCCACATCGGGCTCTCTGCTCAGCAGGGAACCTGCTTCCTCCTCTCTCTGCCTGCCTCTCTGCCTACTTCTGCTGTCTGTTAAATAAATAAATAAAATCTTAAAAAATATATATATCTTAAAAAAAAGAGAGAGTAGTTAATTGGTTACAAAGTCTCTATTCAAATAATTTTCAAAGGTTAACATGGTTTTCTTTTCTAGTAGCTTTCTTACTTCTGGTAGTAGAAGAGAATTCAATTTGATAACGCTGTTAATTTTGGTAAATTTTCATCCAAAGAATTTTCCCCATATTGCTTACACAATGGAAGAAAATAGTTATCTCCAGAACTGTAAGTACAGTTAATGGCACTGAAATAATTCCTAGAATGATCTGGGTTAATTTAAGGATTGGGCTTTTTTGATAGAATTTCCGTGGAGGTCTAGAATTTTAACAAGTATTACATTCAGAAAACAAAACATCAGTCTAGCTGCAATTTTCAGGTTTATGGGGAAAATGATTTCTTTTTTTTTTCTGATTATAAAAATATTACATATTTTTAAAAACAGACAAAAGATAGTATAAAAATAATCATTACTTATTTTTTCAGTAAATATTTGTTGAGCACCTAAGTAGGGCAAGAAAACTAGGGACAGATATGAAAGATTGCCTTACTTCACTATAGCTTTTAAATTTTCTGTTGTGTAAATATATATACATATCAATAAGGCAAGGGTTGTTTGGGGTTTTTCTAACCCAAATTATCTCTAAGGAAAAGTGGAGTCACTGTACTCCAGTGCCTACGGTCTTTCATCTTAAGGGTTACTCTCTGAATTATTTTGATCAACAACATACTGATTGAAGAAGTCACTTAGCCTGACTTATTCAATCTGCAAAATTTGGAACCTATTTTTAAAAAAAGATAAATTAACTTTTAAAAGATCACTTTTGGGACACGTGGGGGCTCAGTCAGTTACATGTCTGCCTTCATCTCAGGTCATGATCCCCGAGTTCTGGGATCAAGTCCCACATCGGGTATCTCGAATGGCAGGGAGCTTGCTTCTCCCTCTGTCTCTGCCTCTGCCTGACATGCCCCCTGATCGTTCTCTCTCTCTCTCTCTGACAAGTAAATAAATAAAATATTTAAATAAATTAAAAATCACTTTTTTTGGAGGGCAGGGGAGTGGCAGAGGATGAAGGAGTGAGAGAATCCTCCAAGCCCAGTGTAGAACCTGACCAGGGCTCAGGCTCACACCCCTGAGATCATGACCAGAGCTGAAGTCAAGAGTCCGACAGTTAACCAAATGAACCACCCAAGTGTCCGAAAAGATCACTTTAAAATGTAGTGAAATAGTATTACATAGTAGTGGTTGTAAATATATGTTAAATATGGCAATGGAAAAAAGCAACATACCTAAAGTAGTATATTTAATAAATATGAGTAAACTAATATTGTGTGGACTTAACTGTTTCACTTATATCTCAAAATTTTAATATATCAAGTTGTTGCATTTAAAACACATTTTTGAAAATGCATTTGAAATGCATCTCCATTTTTGAAAATGGAAAGCACCTTATATTTTGAACATATCTGACTAAATTAAAATTAATGAATTAAAATTGGTTCTTTTTTTCTCTACTTTGAGTCACAAACAAGGTAATTCTTAAAGATTTCTAATATTTTGCAATGTTATGTTCGGGGAACCCATATTTAACATTTTTAACTACCTTAAACTGAATTTAAAAAGAATAACATCTTACAGACTTTTCTTACAACCCAAGAAGACTTAAAAGTTTTAAAAACCGGGGTGCCTGGGTGGATCAGGCCTCTGTCTTAAAGCCTCTGTCTTCAGCTCAGGTCATGATCCCAGGGTCCTGGGATCAAGCCCTACATTGGGCTCTCTGCTCAGCAGGGAGCCTGCTTCCCCATCCACCGCTGCCTGTTCTCTGCCTGTGATCTCTGTCTGTCAAATAAATAAATAAAATCTTAAAAAAAAGTTTTTAAAAACCTAGTGGAATAACTAATTTATATTTTCATTATTGTAATTGAGACTTCTGTTTTTTAATGAACCTTAAATCACCAATTACTAAACTGAGAAATGAAAGCACAGAAAAGTTGCCTGAATATCAAATACATTCATTATCATAAGTGTTCACAGAGAATATGAGATGAATTAACGATAAACAAAGTATCTACAAGTAAATTCACTCTTCACCATGTATGATGAAATATGGCAAAATAAATTAAAAATACATATGGGTATATATGACGTATACATGAAATTATGATATTAGCCTAATTGGATTATTAGATACATTTTTACATTACTTGCTAGGTTTAGGTTCTTTTATTATTATTATTATTGTTATTATTACAACAGATAATTTCCTAATGAAGTTCTGGAGCAAACTTAGCCTTAGAAAAGTTAGGCAAGTTATTTATACCATGAAAAATCAGTGAAGGATAACTCTTCAACTGAGACCAAAAGATAGAGATAATGGTTAGCATTTATATTCATCATCTTAAAAAAAAAAACATGCTCTCAGCAGGAGGGACTGATAGAGACACTCTGGAGGGGGTGAGTTGGGGGCATTTAATCAGCATTGGGGGAGAATAGAGTGAAAGACATTATCCAGAAAATTCTGCACAGCAGTGCCTGAATGCTGCTCGCTTCATAGCTCACCCTTGAATGTCAGTCTGGCTCTGGCCCAGGCCCAAGAGCTAAGTTTCAGATCATGGCAGGCTTAGGAGAACAGTGCAGACTGGAACATCTAATCCTACCCTGACTTGCCCTAAAATGGCCCCTGAATCCGTCCAGCTCCTGATCCTGCTGCCTCAAGCTGTTTCTAGCAACTCAGTGCATAGAAGAGCAATGCCATTTTTGCTCCAGTTTTGAGTTTGGGTTTTACCACATAATTTTTTTAAAGGAATTTTCTTCTTCCCACATACCATCTTCTAGAACAGATGGCTTAACATTTCTTAGAGGAAATGAGTCACGGTTAGCCGATGAGAGTGTATGTCTCCGTGTTTCCAGGGCCGAGACAGTCATCACCCTTCAGGTACGTACCTGCCACGTGGGAAGCCGATACCAGGCACTGTAGGTTTCCTGTTGCCTTTTCATCCAGGGGCTTATGATGAATTTCCTTAAAATGCTTCAGTATGTGTGGGCTTTTTCCTGTTAATACAACCTTGGTTGGAAGGTAAAGTTTGTAGGCTGCTAAGTGGCTTTCTGCGGAGGTGACAGCCTGCCTCCCAGAGAAGATGCCAGAAGAAGGAGACCTCGAGAGCCGCTGTGAAGCTCATATGCCCTGATCCCTTTACAGATACTGGCAAAGGGCCAGAGCCAGAGTATTGCTACAGTGAGGAGCTAGGTGATGGGGCAGATTGCCAGATGACAGCCAGACTGTCATTAAAAAGAGATGGTTTTTATAGACTCCCAGTAACCCATACTGAACCCTGTGGTTTCTGGGAGAAAAAGAACCAGATTATTCTCCTATTGGAAACAAACAAACAAAACAAACACTGGATTTAGGGTTGCAGGATCTATATTGGTCTTTTCAAAATACTTCAGTATTTATTTCAGTAAATAGTCTGCATGATTGTGTATCTGTAACTCACACTTTGCCTGAGTCTGGGGATGCTCTCTGCCTCTCCAGTTGTCATTAAGGGTCCTTCTTTCCACCATAGCCAGGGGCTTTGTAATGTTGTTTATAGCTGCCTTGTTAACTCCCACCTCTCTTGGGTTCTCTGAATCTGGTTTTTTATTAACTATGATAAGGAGGATGTCATTTAATGTGAGAAGTATCAGAATATTCAAAGAAAAAAATGAGTATTGATAAACTGAGAAAAACATGATTAACATAAATTGTCATCTTAAAATTTTCTTATAGTTTAAGATTTGTATAAACAAAACTGATATTTATTTATTTTTTAAAAGATTTTATTTATTTATTTGACAGATAGAGATCACAAGTAAGCAGAAAGGCAGGCAGAGAGAGGGGGAAGCAGACTCCCCACTAAGCAAAGCAAGACAATATGCAGGGCTTGATCCCAGGACCCTGAGACCATGACCTGAGCTGAAGGCAGAGGCTTTAACCCACTGAGCCACTCAGGCACCCCTAAAACTGATATTTATTAATGTGTCCTCTTAATGCCTGCAAGAATAGATAATCCTCTATATCCAGAGTATTTTTCTCTTGTGCCTTAAAAAAAAAAAAAAGATAAGGCTTTATGAAATACAGTTTATGAACACATTTTAATAAGGCTTATTATTCTCTTCTTTTAAAATTAAATTTTTATAAATCCCAAAATTTTAATCCTACTCCAGCTAACTATTCATACTCAGGAGCATTATGGGGTTATTTTATGCAAAATGTTTAATGTTATTCCATTCATGGGTACAAATTCAGATGCAGAAAATGCTTAAGACTTTTACTTTGCCTTATTAAAAAAAAAAAAAAAAAGATCAGAAAAAGTAATACCAAGTCCGGAGATCTGAAATCTCTAACAATGTAAATATAGTATAACTGGTTGTATTTTTTGTTGTTGTTGAGCTTAAGAGTATATCTAGTTTTATAAGAGCTATAAATATTTCATAGTGAACATTCAGAAAAAAATAGAGAACAATTATAAATGAGAAACTGGGATCTATCTATAATGATCATGAAGAGCAATACTAAAACTACTTCCTGGGGTGCCTGGGTGGCTCAGTAGGTTAAGCCTCTGCCTTCTGCTTGGTTGTGATCTCTGGGTCCTGGGATTGAGCCCCCACTGGGGGGCTCCCTGCAGGGAGCCTGCTTCCCCCGCCTCTCTCTCTGCCTGCCTCTCTGCCTACTTGTGATCTGTCAAAGAAATAAAATCTTAAAAAACAAAACAAAACTATTTCCTGGGCCAATAATGTTGTACCGTGAAACGGCTTATTAGCTTTCCAGGGTTAACAAGAGGGCTCCAGTAAGTGTGAAACCTGAGATGCCAGCACCAGGGAGCCCAGCAGGCCTCATGGACTCAGTTTCCTCATTTATCAAATGGGATTGTTGAAGTGTTTTTCCGTAAAGCTGTTGTGACGAGAAGGCATGGTCATGTTTGAGAAAGTGTTTCACGAATTTTAGATAACCTAATCTGTTTAAGAAACACAAGGGGCAGTTAATTCCAGAGAGAAACTCAGTGATAATGAACGGTATTACTGAGAGCTGAGCAGTGCACCAGGAATTTTACCTGCACTGTCCCACTGAATCTTCTCAACAACACAATAAAGAACAGTAGGAATGATTATTATCCCCATTTTGGGGATGAGGAAACTGAGGCACAGGGAGATTCAAGGCGACATGGTCCATGAGTGGCAGAGCAGGGATGCAAAGCCAGTTCTGCCTGATTCTAGAGCCTCAGTACTTTCATATTTGCCATGTTATAGGGAAAAGTTTAACTTCACTAGTAATCAAAGACTTCACAACTGAAAGATCTGAAAATGGAAATAAAAAGGGATGATAAGCATTGATTCCATTTGTCTCTATAAAGGAAGGGAAAGAGGGAGAGGAGTAGAATTGGGTAAGGGGTACACGAAGAATTCAGCCATAGATGTACTATTTTATTTTTACAAAACTAGTAAAAATATGGAAATGTATTAAGATTTGATAAACCAAGGCCATGA
>ML103149.1:11437-31990 GCA_003697995.1 Taxidea taxus jeffersonii
TTAATATTTTTCTTCATGCTTTAAATAATTCATGATAAAAAATTAAAACAAGGAACTAATATCACACTATTTTGTTTATATGAAGATGAAATAATTAAGAAAATAATTCTGGTGAAAGTCTCGAGAAACTGATATTCATATACACTCCTGGTGATATAAATTCACCCAACTCTTTTGGAAAATAGTTTGGCAGTATGTTTCTAAAACTATAAAAGTAATCACACTCTTTGGTTCAGCAATTTTCCTTTTGGTACACAATCCTAAGAAAAAAATTACCAAAATATGCATGCATGTAAACATATAAATACACTCACTGGGAAAACTATATGTATAAGGAGGTCAACTGCAGTATTACTTTTAATAATGGGATATAATAGACAATATAAGATTTTAAAAATAGTTAATATTACACAGCCTTTAAAGTAGTGTTTGTGAAGGCTATATAACAATGTCCATAATGGTTGTGATGTAACATTAGTTGAAAAAAAGTCAGAATATAAAATACCATATCCCCTAGAATTAAATCATTGAAAAAATAAGCATAAAGTTTAGGAAGAAACACCCTAAAATGATGTCTACAGAGCTAGCATTAGGATGGTGAGATCAGGAAGATTTTTCTCTCCTCTCAGATTTTTTACAATAATGACCTGACATGCTGTTTTTGCAATGTGAACTTAGGACGTAGTACAAATCCTGCTTGAGAAATGATGAGAGACGTGTGAAAGTGAACCAGAATTCAAGGGAGAGGCTGAGGAGCTCCAAGGTAAGCTTATGGACAATCCACAGTCGGTTCAGGAGTTCAGAGGAGGGGAGCTCCATCAGGCAGGGACTTTTAGGGGAACTTCTGAAGGAGGAGCTGTCAGTGGTGTCAATAATTGGTAGAACCAGGACGAGGGGCGGCCCCGGGGAAGGGGGCAAGCAAGCCTCAAAAGCAGAAAGTCGGGAGATGACAAGAGCCAGCACTTCTTGTCATGGAGTATTTTATTTTCAGTTTTTATCTTTTGATTTTTCTTTTTTCTTTTTTTCAGAAATTGCGGTGACTTTAAAGTTGTCATGGTTGAATTAATTCCACAAAACAACTGGCCCTAGAATCATAGCAACATAATTATGAGCAGTGCTTCTGGCTCCAAAGCTTTCATCTAAAAATAATCACAATGACCAAGTCTTGGGAAAACAAAGCTGTCACCTATTCTTGGCCTCTGGCTATCTTGGTAGTCACTTACTGGAAAATGGATCCTGGGCAAAATAACTGCATGTTTTTAGAACTCTGTTTGTCCCTCTTCCCTTCACGGAGTCGATTAATGAAATAATTTTAAAACCTGCGGTCTACGGGCATTCTCTTAAGCGCGAACATGACTTAGGAAACTCATACAAGCTGCCTGTGTTCCCTAAGGAACACAGCCCTGGCACCCCTGAAAGGTGATGTTGTTCCTTCAGGGAGTGTGTTTTCTTGTGCAGAAAGGAGACGGGAGGCCAGGGGTGGAGCTGTGGCGAGCAGGAGCAGGAATGTTGGGTAAGTCTCCCCGGTGGGTACGATGAATGAACCTGTATGCTTCCCTGCCCCAACATACACCGGCTGCTCTTTGCCTAGCTTCCTTGGGTTAGGTAAATACTGAATAATATATGAGTCAACAGGGTGAATGATGACGGTTATCATCCATAGAAGGACGCCTTTGTGCTGGGAGTTTATGGCCATCAACTCAGATTGTCCTAAGAATCCTGCTGAGTATATACCTCAAATGCCAGGGTTCTTAGTGTCTACGAACTCTAGCATTTTTTCATTGTTTTAAAATTAAAAGTGCTCCATTATCATCTCATCCACTGGTGAGAAAAGTGCTGTTCCTCCCATCTCTCCAGGTTTCTCTTCCTCACCTCGAAGTCCAGATTATCCAGCTCTCCTCTACCTCCCTCTTGTGATTGCCTTCCCTTCTACTGTATTGTCTTACCCAGTACCGCAAACACATCTCCCCAGTTTTTGTCACTCCCCGAAGTATCCCCACCTATGACTGCTTATATAAAAAACACTTTTGTATGTTCTGGTAAAGAGATAAGGAATGGTCCACTGTGATGCCAAAATTAAAAATTATTCCGTTTTGGATGGTAAGACTTACTGCCCCAAATAAAGCCCCAGAGTGGGCTGCTTTGCTGGATTTCTCTCCTTCCTGAGGTTGGTGCTTTCATCTCAAGATCCAGGATGCTCAAAATACTTGCTTATCATGCAAAACAATTTAGTTTTCTGTCTGGGGCTTCCTTGCTCCTCTCCAAAGCAGGCCCATCAGGGAGTTTTGCTCCACTTAAGAGTCCTAGGAATCAGAACTGCAGTCTTCTGTAGTTTTAAATAGCAAACCTCTGTGCTATGTATTATCCACATTTTACACAACCGGAAACAAGGCTAGTGGAATTAAACAATTACCCAAGAAGAAGGGCCAGAACGTGAATTAAAATCCTGGCTTTCTAACTCAAAACTTACAGTCCTTCCACTAAACCAGGATGAACACGTGAGAGAGACAATACTTAACTGGATGTTTACAACATGCCTGTCTCCGTTCTAAGAACTTTGGGGGCATTAACTCATGAAATCCTCACACTAGCTATTCTCTGTTTTATGGTACAGAGATAGTAAGTAGTTTGTGCAGAGTCACATGACAACATATGGCAAGGTTAAGATTAGGACCCAGAAGGTCAATTGGTATGGTTCTCATCATTAGTTCTGCCAGCCACATGCTCTAGTTCCCCTCAGTCCTTTCTGTGGCTGGAAGTGGAGGCAGATACTGGGTGATGGTCAAGTCTGCACCATGAAAATGACCTCTGTGTGGTTTGGAAAGTCACGTTTTCTGAAGCTATGAGAGTGTGGGGGCAGCATGAGGTCTGAAGGCATAAACTAGATTTGTTCAGTGACAAAATGAGTTAAACTTTATAATTGTTACTTTTGAAAATAATAATGCAATTCAGTCTTTTCTCATTTACTCATTGCTACAAATTCACTTAATTCATTCAAGCAGTCATTCGAAATTTTCCATGTCCTCTGTAGTCAGGTCCTGTTAGGCATAGAACCAAAAAAAGATGAATCCTTCACATGCAGGCCCTGGGGTAGCTCAGAATCTTGTGGGGAACTTACAGTGTAGAGCACGCTGTAACATTAGTCATTCATCAGAATGTTACACATTTGATGATAGTGGAAGCTTCAGAGAGCCATATTTAAGATCAATACATGTAAGAAATGTCTTAAGAATTTGTCTTTGGAGGAAAGAGAAATGTCTCCATCTGCAGTGGAAGCAAACCCTCCAACATAAAGTAGACAAACAGAGCATGGGCGACCACACAGATGACCACATAGCCAGGATTCTGTAATGAATGTTCAAGCACATGATGACCTGAAAAGTTCTCAATCTGGAGTTCACAATCCATATTGTGAGTATTAGAGGACAGTCACAGCAAAAGGAAAATGAAGATCTACTGGAAGGCTAAAAAAGCGACTTAACGGGTAAGATTATGAAGAATGTTTTTTCCAAGACTGATCAAGTTTTCTAGAGAAAAAAATTATTAGCATGAGGAAGGCATTACAGTGGATAACCATTGCTTGATAGTATTATTCCTCAAGAATATAGAACTTGCTTTGATTTATTTTATGCTCCGACTTCTGATCTATAGTTTGATTCCCTGAGTGGACAGGACAAGGTAAGATGTCTCATGAAGATAACCACAAGCAATTCTTTATACAGGAATGTCTCTCACTTTAAATTAATAAATAGACATCTTCACTTAGGGATGGATCTTAAATATCTCTAAGCAGCGGTTAGAACCAAAGCAGTGGTTTTCCAACTATACCCCTAGGGCCTCACTTGAGAACAAGTTTTAAATTGTATACAAAAATTGTGCATTGTTTTCTTACTTGGTTTATCTATTGGAGAATCTCAAAGATTTCATTTAAGAAAATTTTTTAAAAAGGTCACCTGCATGGCTTAGTCTTTAAACGTCTGCCTCCAGCTCACGTCATGATCCCAGGGTCCTGGAATCGAGCCCCACGTTGGGCTTCCTGCACCTCGGGAAGCCTGCTCCTCCCTCTCCCACTCCCCCTACTTGTCTTTTGTCTCTTGCTGTGTGTGTGTCTCTCTCTGTCAAACAAATAAATAAAATCTTAAAAAAGAAGAAAGAAAAATTTTTTAAAAAGGCTCCTGGGTCAGTCGGTTAATCAACTCTTGGTTTCTGCTCAGGTCATTATCTCAGGGTCGTGAGATTGAGCCCCAGGGCAGGCTCCGCCCTCAGCACTAAGCCTGCTTAAGATTCTCTCTCTCCCTCTGCCCAATGGCCCCCCATCCTCCCACCCATATCAACCACCCCCCCACTCAAACATGCACACTCTTTCTTTAAAAAAAATCTAAATATTGCCTGAAGAAGTTTATCAACGGCTTCAGTAGTGACTAATTCATAAGTCTACCTAATTTGAAATTAGTAAAAACTAAGAAGTATATTAAAAAAACAAACAAACAAACTAATTTGTTTTGCCTCTGTAGACAGGAGAATGATGATATCCTTAAATAAGATATCCAGGGACGCCTGGGTGGCTCAGTTGGTTAAGAGGCTGCCTTCAGCTCAGGTCATGATCCCAGCGTCCTGGGATCGAGTCCCACATCGGGCTCCTTGCTCGGCAGGGAGCCTGCTTCTCCCTCTGCCTCTGCCTGCCACTCTGTCTGCCTGTGCTCGTTCCCTCTCTCTCTCTGACAAATAAATAAAATAAAATCTTTAAAAATAAATAAATAAATAAATAAATAAGATATCCAAAATTAACAAAAATAACATAGAATTAAATAAGCTTCCAAAATTAACAGACAGAAAAGATGGAGGACAAAGTTTAGGTCCCAACATACAAACTGTGGAAATCTGTGAGCTTTAAAATTATTACTGTGGAGACCCATAGTGCCATGAAGTATGCTTATTTGTGTCCTGAATAAGGTGGCTTCATATGTATGCCTATTCTTCAAATGAAGTAAGTGCTCTTTTGTTCAATAAAGTTTAACTTTAATTACAAGCATTACTGAATTCATAATAATGTTTGTCCTTATGTATTTTCTCCATCAAATTCCACTAAAGTTACAATTACTGTTATGTGGGCCTCTGTGAAATTTTTATGTTAACAATGGAATTATACTTGAAAATTTGGGGACCATTTCTTTGAGGTAAAACAGAAGGAAAAGAACAATATTAAGATAAGAAATAATTCTCCTAAAATATATTTTGTGTCTCTTCCTGTGTTCTTATTTTCAAGTTGTATAAATTATTACTCCTTGTGTTTCATATTGAATGGCTGCTTCTTATCTTGCTTTGTTTATTATGTATGGTTAGATCACTGATTCTCAGAAAAACTACCCTCTAGCTTAGCGCTACATTCCTCCAAGATAATATCATCTACAGGAGTCAAGTTTCTTGCCAGGAGAGCCGATACACAGAAGTAGACAAACTGGAAGTAAAACCACGAAACGTTAAAGGAACTGTCAAACTTGAACAGGACATTAGTAACAAATACTACCTTAACTATTAAATGTCTCTTAAAAAAAAAAGTAATATCCGGTCAAACTGACCTACGGAATTGGAACAGTGAAGAGAACACAAACAAGGCTGTAAGCAATACCATCTAGGAACAGCGAGGTAATGGATAGGCTTCGTGACTGCTGAGGACCTCAGGAGACACAGCTGTTCCCTTCTCTCAAAACAAACCCTACTCCAGTTCACATCAGTTTGCTTACCATTTTAGCTTGGATCTGCTTTTGAGGAGTAAGCCAAATACATAGCCCCTGGTGATTTACCTTAGGGAGGACATTAGGGAAACTTAAAAAACAAAGTCAACCTGCCAAGGCCCTGTTTTATATCTCTCCTCCATCTCTGGCAATCATCCACCTTCAGTCCACCTACCCACCCTCTTGCCCTTCCTTACATTTGATTCTTTGTCAGATGAAACATGGAGACAATGGAACGCAACTGGGAAACAAACTAAACATTCCCTTCTGGAAATGTTACCTATTTTTAAATAACAACTCAGAGTCTAAATGTTTTCATTAGAAAAACTCAATGAAAAACCAGTTTCTCTAAGTCAGACCCTGGAATTTAAGGTCTCCCTTCAGTGTACTGCCAAAACTCTCCATTCACAATGAGTCCAGGCTTTTACCTCTGGAAATTAAAGTTTAGTCCTTAATGATATAACATCTCATGAACTAAACTCCTACGACTCCATATGGAGTTAGAGTTTGAAGGTGGAATATAGAAAGTTAGCATCACAACCTTTAGTTCAATGTAGCAGAACTTTGAACTGACTTATACCAAGGCGCATAAGCTTATTTGGGTTATCTGGGCCCCAGATAACTCAGCTATAAAATGAAACGATCATACTAGACAAACTTGAAGTTTCCTTACACGTCCAAAGTTATATGATTCTTAGAGGTACTACGCGGTAAAACAAAAGATGACGGGGTAAAACAAATAGAATTATGGTTTTGGTAATTGGATTATTCTCAGTTCTTCCTTCCCTCCCTGATATAGAGTTACATGACATTTGTCAACAGCTTTTGCAGTACCTCCCAGCAGAGTGGGCAGTGAGGGGTCCATAATCAAAGGAGCGAGACTGATGCAAAGTGAAGGTCAAGCAAAGCTTTATTTCGCACCAAGCATCGAGAATCAAGCCAATGGGTCGGGGCGCCTCTAGCAGAGAGGGCGACCCCTCCCAGTATTACAGACTAACTTTTAAAGGGCAAAGGCCACGTGGTTGGGCCTGGCCACACACAGGTGGCCAATGAGATTGCAACACCCAGAGAAAGCTTCATAGTCAGGCTAGGTCACACACGAGTGACCAATTGAATCACAATTTACCCTGTAGTAGACATTTGAACTAGCCCATCACCTTCCTCAGAATTGGCACCCAAAAGGCCCCCAAAAGGCGGGGACCTTACACTCCTTGGTAACTAGGGAGACAGTATGCGCCCCCCGCTGTTGGATGTTTCCACCTGGCCTGACCCGCCCTCCTATTTGGGCTTTATTACCTGGGACTGGTTTCCCGGACTTGCTTTTAAGTAAGTTCTCTGAGGGGGGGGGCAGGATCAGTTTAAGTCTTACTGCATAAACAACAAAATCACTGTTTAATTGGATGGAATCACTCTGGCTAAATAGGCCCTTACAGGCCGGCTGTATTTTCCCCCCTATTTTGCGTTGGGCTTGCCTATGTGACTGGTTTTGGCCGACTGAAGTTAGCAAATGTGATGCAAGCAGACACTTTAAACAACTTTGTCTCCAGCTTTACTTTTTTCTTCTGTAATCTGATTACCCGCTGGTTCAGGAACAAGGAGATGGGGAGCTGATCAAACCCGGAGCAAGAAAAACGAACATTTGTTCTTTTAAGCCTCTAACATTTGTGGCTGGTTGCAATGCAGCATATTGCAGCAGAAATCTGACTGAAACCACACACATCTTGCTCTTTTACTTTTTTGGTGTATTTTATCCAATATGTTTACCTATCTGAAAATTTCCTGAAGGCTATTGAGCTGCCTTAGAGGCACCTAGATGTTCCAAGTTGACCAAGGGAAGGTTCTATACAGTAGGACCAACAGCAAGAGGTTTGTCAGTGCTTGAAGTTAGTTTACTGTCCTTTCTGTGTAAAGACCTGTGTGTTCTTAATTTACATTGAGAAATGACTCTGATGAAATTGTACTGCATTGGCGGTAAGGATGGTGATCATTATCACTTCCAACGTGAAGCTGTCTTTGTGACAACCTTTTGGAGAAATTTCTGTCTGATTTCAGTACCTGGAGAAATTGTGTTCATCCTGAGCCATTGGTTTGTTTCAATCTGTAGACATCGACTCTATAACTGGTCATGAGTGTTTTTTAAAAATTGCTTGGAAAAGTCAGAGCCAAATAGGATAACTTCCACAGGCAAGTGCATGTAGGTGACCTTGCAGCATACATTCTCTTTACGAATATCTCTCCTGGTTTCATCTTTTTTCCTACATGCATTTTCTCTTTTTTTCCTTATAACTTACTATTGTAATTACATTAAAACTTGTTATATTGTATGCTTTTGTGAGCCACCTTAAATCTTTTTTGGAACAGTACTGAGAATATATAAAACACTACTGTTAACAAGAAAAATGTTGGGGTGCCTGGGTGGCTCAGTCAGTTAAGAGTTTGTCTTTGGCGTGGGTCATGATCTCAGGGTCCTGGGATCAAGCCCTGCATTGGGCTCTCTGCTCCATGGAGAGCCTGCTTCTCCCTGTCTTTCTGCCCCTTCCTGCCAGCCCGTGCTCTCTCTTTCAAATAAATAAAATCTTTTAAAATGTTCATTTCAATTCATATAATGAAGATAAAAGTACAATTTCATCATCAATCCATCAACTCTTTTGTTGTTAAAATTTACTGAGAATATGGTATTTCTCGATTCTGAATTACCTTTAATGGTATCATATATAAAGCATTAATATCCACTTGTATCATTTTAAATCAATCATCACCATAAATACGAGGATGAACAACTATCTTCCAGCTATTTGAAATATGGAGGAAGGTTTTTTTACTAAGAATTAAATATTATTCTTTTACTTATTTTAATTCTTTTATTCTTTTAATTACTTTTTCAATATTTGTTGAACACCTATTATGTGCATACATGTTGCTCAGTGCTATGGGCAATATAAAGATGAGTAAGGTACTTCAATATCTTTAAGAAGCTCCTGTATGTGTGTTAGGCACTTCTACATTACAAAGACTTGGTTACTATAGGTGTAATTGGGGTTCAGTATAAGAACGAAGAAAGGTGAGGCAATGTGGAAAAACTAGGTACCTCTAGTAGAAGCACAGCCTGGTCTCTGATTCTAGTCTAATTCTTTAAAACACCAAGAAAGAAATCAGTCACTGAGGTCAGGAGGGCTGGCAGATGGGGTGGGAGAGAAGTATGGGAAACACCAGCACAAACACAGAATAATCATTTAGGGTGAGGAGAATAGGAGGCTGAACTAATCTAAGCCAGTAGATGGAAGCCATGAATGATCAGTAATGAACACAGCCAAATCAGAAGCCAAAAGAAGGATTCTGATTAAAGACATGGAGTTTACATGTTTTAACTACTATTGAATATCTAAAAAGATATAAAAATGGGATATGTGAATTGGCACTTGCTGTAAACTTTAGGGGCTTTCTATTACAGTATTCTGTGTCTAGAGGCAAAAGCAAGATATAAGGCAGTCAGGCAGGAACAAATAACAATCCTACCAACATCTACAGGAAGTCTATCAATGGTCTATCAATGGTCTATCAATGGTCCATATAGAACAATATCCCATGACATCCCAGCTTACCCTTCATGTACTAAATCACAAAAGACAAGTAGGAATTTTGTGGCACATGGCCCTACTACCTCTGCTGTAAGTCTTTCCCTACTCCAACAGACAGCTGGAATCCTACTCATTGAAGAACTCTAGTAAATCTTAACTTTTCCCTTCTTTCATTGTCTGCACCTAGTATTTGAACAGGACCCACAAAGAATTCTGAAAACTGTGAGCTCCATCCACAGACATGAACACTTTTTTTTTTTTTAAGATTTATTTATTTATTTATTTGACAGACAGAGATCACAAGTAGGCAGAGAGGCAGGCAGAGAGAGAGGAGGAAGCAGGCTCCCCGCTGAGCAGAGAGCCAGATGTAGGGCTGGATCCGAGGACTCTGGGATCATGACCCGAGCCGAAGGCAGAGGCCTTAATCCACTGAGACACCCAGGCGCCCCATGAACACTTTTTTTGAACATTTTTATGAACAGTCATAAAAATGAAGAAGCAGAAGACCCATCTTCTATATTAAAAATCACTTTTAATCTATAAAATGAGGGTTAATCAGAGGAATAAACTTAAATTATCCTACCCATGAAACAGTTGATAATACAAACAAAACAAAAGAACTTTAGAAAAATCTCTAAATGCAAGAAAGTTGAAAGATGTTGGGTTATCAAAATTCAAAAGAACATTATGCCATATGTACACCATATGCAAAATTTAACACAAAAATGGATTGTAGACATAATTGTAAGAGCTAAAAGTGGAAAACTCTTTAAAAAAAAGGCGCATGTATTTGTGACTTTGAATTAGGCCATGGTTTCTTAGATATGACACCAAAAGCACAAGCAGAAAAAGAAAAAACAGATAACTTAGACTTTATCAAAATTAAAAATTTTTGTGCTCCAAAAGTGAAAAGACAATCCACATAACAAGAGAAATATTTGCAAATCATATAACTGATAAAGGACTTTTTCCAAAACTCTTAGAACTCAACAATAAAGAGACAAATAATCCAATTTTGAAATGATCTGAATAGATATTTCTCCAAATAAGATAGACAAATGGCCAATAAGCATATGAAAAGACACTCAACACCATGAGTCATTAGAGAAATGCAAATCAAAGGTGGTTGCCTGAGCCCAGTGGTAGGTATTAAGGAGGGCATGTATTGCATGGAGCACTGGATATGGTGCATAAACAATGAATTGGGGGGGGGGGCACCCTGGGTGGCTCAGTGGGTTAAAGCCTCTGCCTTCAACTCAGATCATGATCTCAGGGTCCTGGGATCGAGCCCCACATTGGGCTCTCTGCTCAACGGGGAGCCTGCTTCCCCCTCTGACTCTACCTGCCTCTCTGCCTACTTGTGATCTCTGTTGTCAAATAAACAATGAATTTTGGTTTGGTGAAAAAAATTAAATTAAATTAAATTTTAAAAAAAACAACACCACAATGAGATACTGCTTCACACCCAGTAGGATAGCTATAATAAAAAAGTTGGGAAGATGATAAAAAGTATTGGTGAGGATGTGGAGAAATTAGAATTCTCCTACATTGTTGGTGAGAATGTTAAATGTGCAGCCATTTTGGAAGATGGTTTGTCAGTTCCTCAGAAAATTAAACATAGTTACCATATGGCCCATCAATTCCACCCCTAGGTGGAATATACCCAAGGGAAATCAAACATACCCCCCAAAAATGAAAACATATGTTTACACAATACTCTATAAATGAATGTCTGTACCAGCATTATTCATAGCAGCAGAAAAATGGAAATAACACAAATATTCATAAACTGATGATTGGATAAACAATGTAACACACACATGCACACAGCTATTATTCAGCATTAATAAGGAATGGAGTATTGATACATGCTACAGCATTGATGAACTTGCTAAGGGAAAGAAGCCACACACAAAGCCCACATACTTTAACTCTATTTATGTGAAATGTCCAGTAAAGGTGAATCCACAGAAATAGTAGATTAGTGTGTTGTCAATGTTAATAAGTAAATGGGGTTTCTTGGAAGGATCATGAAGATATTTTGAAGTTAGGCAGTGATAATGATTGCACAATTCTATGAATATACTAAAAACCACTGGATTGTACATGTTAAAAGAATAGATTTTATGGTATATGAGTTTTATCTCAGTAAAGCTGTCACGTTAAAAAATAACATTACATATTTAAAATGGGAACAACTTGAGATCAGGAATGACTGCTTTAGAAATCAGAAAAGGTTTGCTAAAAGTTAAAAAAAGAATGCAGCAGAAGTAGCAAAGAGCAAAATTGGAAAATGCCAAAATTCAAATCAATAAATTTGAAAATAAACTCCAAAATCTTTCAGAATTTGGAGGACAATGGTAAAGGAATGAATAAGATGGGAGAAAAGGTGCTGTATTGAGAACAAATCTAGGATATTCAATAAAGAAGTTAAAAAACAGAGAATAAAGTAATTATCAAGTCCATTTAAAAAAAATTTTCCTGAGCAGATCCAGAGAATCAGATAGAAAATTATTTGTTTATTTTATTTTATTGCATTTATTTATTTATTTTACAATTGTTAGTTTAAAACTTGTTGCTTGAAAGATTATGGAGTCACTACTCCAAGTTGTATTGTAGTAAGACCATATTAATGATGTTCTAAATCATTAATGATCTAATGATCCAGGAGATCTCTGTCCCAGCTCTGTCACTAACCAACAATGTGGCTTTGAGCAAATCATTTCGCCTCTTTGGGCCTCACGTTGTCATCTGATAAAAACAAAGGAAAACTTGAACTAGATGACTTTAACATGGTTACCTTAAATATAAGATATGGGTCAGGGGAGTGGTAGGAGGTAAAGCAAGAAGGTTAGGGAAAGATAATAAAGTCCTTATCTAACAGAACTAAAATATTGGGGGTGGGGTAAAGAGGGGGCAGGGATGTGCAAGAAGTTTTGCCACTGTCCGTAGTGCTGAACTGTCCTTGTTTTGCCTGAAAGCCAGTTGGAGGAGTCAGGAATTGCTTCCGTAAGCAATATGGAAATCTGAGCATTTTAGAGCAGAACAGCAATACTCTGAGCTCACATACATCTGTTTAGTTAATTACCACATACATGCTAATGGTTCCCAGACCTATATATCTAGCACTGTCCTCTCTCCTCATCGCTCAATGCATGTTTTCAATTAACTGCCAAACATCACCTGCATTTTACTACACAGAGTTGACTTCAAACTTAACTGGTCGAAAAGTGAGCTGATCATGTTCAAGGATGATCCTGTTTCTTCAACCGTGTTTTCCATCTTGATTAATGGCACCAAAATTATTCTTTCTTCTAAGGCAAAGACCCTAGGAGATCTTGTAGATGATTTACTTTATCTGCCACCTGTAATCAATCACCAAATTCTGCCAATCTTGCCAAAAAATACCTCTTATATTCACCTCATTCTCTCGACTCTACTGTCATTGTTTTTATTCAGATTTTAAACATTTATTTCCTGGATTTTTAAAACATCCTTCTAATTAATGTACCTTCTGTTTTGCACCCCTCTAACTTACACATATGATCACCTTATTTCCTTGCTAAAAGCCCTCTCTGGCTCCAACTGATAACAGCACAAAATCCAAGTAACTTAAAATGCCCTTCAAGAACACTTCATAATCTGTTCCAGAAAGAAAACTGTGAAACAGAGACTGGTATTCAGGACACTTACTAAAGAATTCCTTGTGGATCCCTACTCATGGAAGGGGGAGAAGAAAGAGGCAGAGGGAGAAGTTGAACAGTGCTGTAATCTCAAAAAGTCCTCTAAACCCACCCCACAGGGAGCTCTGTAGCTCAAATGGCCCTTCAGAATGCTCCAAGTTTGGGTGCGGGGGCTAGAGCTTTATATACCACATTGACCAAGTGCTGGGTGCAGGATGTCCCTGGAAGAAAGTGTATCCTTGAGCAATACTATAATTTGAGAGTTGTCTTCTAGCAGTACTTCCAGACGCTTGAAGAAAAAGTCCTTTACTCATGAAGGGGAACCAGTAGCACATCAGAGAATCCACCATACTCTTGTCTACTTCTGCATATCTTTCTGTGCTTCCTTGACCTCCAGTGTTTACTTATCATAGCACTTACTACTCTCCTATTGTCTTTTACTTCTCTATATTTCTCACTAGACTGTCATCTCTGCACAAGAAATACTTTGGTTATTTTCACTCTTGCAACCTCAACACATAGTGAGTCATTAAACAATTTATTAAGTGAATCATTAAATGAATGAAGAATGCATAGGTCCTTTCTCTCCATTCCTTACTCCTTTTGATCCAGTCAAACCAAAATAATTGCCATTCCTTGACTCTCTCGAGCATTGCCTTGAACCCAGGCCTTAGGTTTGCTCTTCCTTTGGCTTAGAATGCCTTTATCTAACTTGATCATCAGATGAATGTCTACTCCTTTCAAGAGTTAGCTCAATTGCCACCTTTGGAAAACTTTTTCAGGTACTGTCACAATCATCATTCTCTGTGGTTCTACAGAACTCAGTTCCTACAAACTATGGCAATCCTGTCACTTTTAATTTACATATCTGATCCCCTTCAGGGGTGTGAAACTGTGAGCTTCATATCCATTTTTGTTTTTACTTACCATCTAAAAGGGCATGGCACACAGCAAAGAAATAATGAATGAATAAACATTAATATGTGGGTAAAGTTAAGCTCGAGGAATATTAACCAGGAAATGTGTGCAGAATGGACTAAACAGGGAAGAAGATACATGGGAGAAAATGATAAGGTTATAGAAGAGGCATGTGATTGTGGACATTGAATAAGCTCTAATTTCTTATTTCTGAAATTCGTTTTCCCACATGCAAAAAGAAAAGCAAAATAATGTCATTAGCACAACTATTGCTTTGCCTAACATGTCTCATTACTTCTCAGTCCATTATCTACTAAATGCTTACCTAAAGATGTCAAATTCAAATGCCTTTAGGTGCCAGGCAGGTTATCTAAATGTGTGGTGGGTCTCTAGATAACAAAATGCTCATGCAAGGAGCATCCAATTTCAATTTTTAAATTGTGTGGTCACTAAACAGAATAGACATTTGGGCCTGATGTGGTCTAGAAGCTTCTGGTTCACCTCTTCTACACATTTTGAAATCAAACATAGTCTGAACTACCATGGAGCTGAATGGGGAGGAATGTAGACAATATTTTCAACCTTGTAGAAAAATAGGATGTATCTATATTTTTAGGAAGAAGTAAAATTCTTTCCAAGGTGATTTCATAGTCTGCCAGAATATCAGAGTGGAGTTTTCACTAGCAGCCAAAAATAATGATAATAATTTTTAAAAAGAATCTTTTTCTTCTACACAAATTATCTTGATCTTTATCCTTGGGGTTGCTTTGCTTTTTTAAACAAAGTTTATTTTCTAACTACAAAATAACACAAGCTCTTTGGAAAACACAGAAGAATAAGTTAGAAAATAACTCCTCAAAATGACACTACCAATGAGCAACCTCTACTGGCATTTTAGATTATGCCTTAGATACAAGGTGGAATCATGGAACAGACATGCATCACACAGGTAACAGGTGAGCAGGAAAATAACCTAATTCTAAACATATGAGAATCTATTAGAGTTTTAGAATCTATCAGAGACTCTCTCAGAGCTCTTAAAAACATTCTTAGGTGTCTCTCAAATGCCTGGCTGAAATCATATGTCTGCAGGACATGGCCCGATGAGGAGGAGTTACTATTGTTGAAATGGAATTTGGCTCTGAATCTACAACAGGACTATTGTGCATATGACATTTACTTTGAGAACTAAATTCTGGATTGACAATAAACAAGAGCTTTTGAGTCCAGGACATAAAGAACCTTCACTTGGTTGCCAAGAAATTCAACATAGAAAACTTACTTAACAGGAATTCAACATAGAAAAGTACAATTTTTGACCTTAACATTGAATGCAGTCCTGATCATTTAGAGATGTGGATTTCTACAAGTTGATTGAAGAAATGACAAAGGCAACAAACAGAAGCACATTTTTAAAAAGATTTTATTTATTTATTTGACAGAGAGAGATCACAAGTAGGCAGAGAGGCAGGCAGAGAGAAAGGGGGGAGCAGGCTCTCCACTGAGCAGAGAGCCTGATTCAGGGCTCGATGCCAGGACCCTGGGATCACGACCTGAGCCAAAGGCAGAGGCTTAACACACTGAGCCACCCAGGTGCCCCCAGAAGCACATTTTTAAATAAAAAAAACTGCTTTTGTTTTTATTTAGAGCATGTGCTGTCTGGGTACCCTTGGGTTCATCTATAGAATCACAAGAGGGAGAAAGCTTGGTAAGCAAGGAATTGAACAAAACAATAGTAATGATCAGGGATCTGGAGTGAAAAAAACCCCAGTATGATCATTATTTATGGTAAACAGATCTAATTTGATATGTTTAAGAAAACTTAAAAGACTTCAAAATCTTTTGGTTAAAGTTCTATTTCCTCCCACTGAATTTTTAAATTTTTATAATTTTCCTTTTAATAGTACTTGTAACCCCACGAAACTTTCCTGCAATATGTGATGCACTTAAATATCATCAAACAGTTTTTTTTTATATTTTATTTATTCATTTGACAGAGAGAGAGATCACAAGTAGGCAGAGAGGCAGGCAGAGACAGAGAGAGGGGGAAGCAGGCTCCCTGCCGAGCAGAGAGCCTGATGTGGGGCTCGATCCCAGGACCTTGGGATCATGACCCGAGCCGAAGGCAGAGGCCTTAAACCACTGAGCCACCCAGGTGCCCCATCATCAAACAGTTTTAACAATGCTTCCACCCACGTTCATATTCATTTCAAATTTGCTGATCTCAGAAAAGCATGAACAATCAAGGAAATTGAAGATGTGGTAGCTTTTGGAAACCAAGCAGCTATTTATTCAAACTAACTATCACAAAGTGATCTTACTAAATAAGGCCTTACATCTCATAGTAACAGCAGTTTATAAATACATGCTTACTAATTCATTGATTTCCTTTACTAGTCAGTCATGTTTTTAGTACTTTACGTACTAGAGGATACTGGATGATGGGATTCAGAAACACAGGCACTCTGCATGTCAAACATGGGCTTCACCTCCAGGAGTCCACAATTTAATTCCATAAAGAAGTCTTAAAGAAGTACTTTTACCATGTATTAAGGAAATGGGGGTGATTTGGCACCCAGAGGGCACAAAGAACCTAAGTGTCCCCTCCACTGCTAAGCTATTAACATTTCCTTGGTTTGTGCTTCAGGTAGTGGTGAGTAAAGCTTCAAATAATATCATGTCCTAAAGTTAAGTCCTCCAACCTTGAAATGCATGCACACACACACCGTCAGCCTGCTCTAAATTTTTGCTCTTGAATATCATGTACTCAGTACTAAAATGTTGTTTTTTGGAATTCACAGCTCCAATATGGAAATGTTTCTAGAGCTTGGGTCTAGAAGTGTCTGTCTTCCTTGAATTTCTGGAGTGGTAATAATAATCACAGTGTGGACAAGGAACCAGAGCAATGCCCAATAGGGAGCTATGGCCCAAATTTGAAAAGGTATGAGATTTTATTAGGCATGAAGGTTAAGGCGGTTGGAATCCTGTAGTTGCTACTAACAAGTTGTAGATTTCCTGGAGGCCTGCAAGAAGTGCTCCATCCGAAATTACAAAGGTACGTATTTTTCTGCCAATTCTAGATAAGATGATTTTGAGGGTTCATATACTATGGCTAGAAAAATCTGATAGTTACATTCAAATATAGTGCATTGTTTTTACCACCTAAGACTGCAGCAATTTGATCACAGGGCTTTCTTTTGGGAAGACTTCCAAACCAGTGTTTGGGAGAGAATCTCATCTTTTTTGTGCTGAGCTGGTGGGAGTCCCTCCCACCTTATAAATGTTTATATGGAAAGATAATATACATCTCTATAAGAAAACTTAACTTTTTAGTTTTTTATTGGCTGCATTGCAAGGAGTCCCTTCGCCTGGGTGGGCATGAAGAGTAACATTCCCCAAAGTACATGGCACCCACTCATCCGTCTCCTCTCCGACCTCTGGCAGCAATATTGGAAAATCAGTGCCACATTAAGGTACATTTGCAGCATGGTTCGACAGAGATGACAACGTTCTCATCAACAGATAGTGACAGACTGATTTCTATTCGTAAATTCCAAAGCTTTTTCTTACCGAAATAAGTAATTAGCGTGTGGGTGTAACTGTCTACTACAGCTACCCAATTTTGTAAAGCACATAGTTAATTAAAAGGCACAATTCAAAAGCAGGGCCAGCCCTGTAAAATTTCTAAACTTAATCATCTGTTTCTTACAGACTTCAACCTGTGGGGTAAAAAGGCATTTGTTAAATTGAGGCCTGCTCATCTTTGGGATGATTTTTCCAAAGGAATGGGCTTTTTTTTTTTAAATCAGGGGGCCGAAAGGGGTCGGGGCCACCTATTTTGTCAAAGTCCTTTTTTTGCCTTGCCAAACTGACTGTCCTTTCAAAATAACTGTGGAAAGTTAAATGTTTAATTTTTATAATAATATTTTCTCTTTATTTGTTTTTCCCAGTCATTTCATATCTATACTTAACATCCATCCAAAGGATTTACATAGGAAATGGAGACCCAGCTAAAACAAACTCACACCCTTTTGTATAGCAGCCTATTCTTGTAAAATTAGCAGTTAAAAATGAAAACATAAAACAAAACTTTTTCTCTCCCCCTAGGCTGCATGAGAAAATTCCTCCCTACATTTAAATGGAGTTTTTGCTGTTTTTATGATCTTAGTTTTCATTATCATGGCTTAACAAGTGTATGGAAGGTTTAATGATATTTGAAGATGCAAAGAAATCTCATAAATTATGAGCAATTTACAGGAAATGAAAGCTCAGCATTGTTTCTTCCTACACTTCTCCCAGTAGGGCTGAATAGTTTCTTTACACCCCTGGATGGGCACTCTGCCTTGGCATGTCTGTATATGTCCATTTCCCTCAGGGCTGGACATAATAGTAACCTTATTTCATAATCTCACATAACAGGGCTTAATGATCTGCAGTCCTGATTGTTTCCTGCATGCTGAATTTTAAAAGAATTTGGAATCTCATTCTTTTAGATATTCATAACTGAACAGTGAACTCTGACAATCAAGATTATTAATATGCTAATCATTCCCAGAATTGTATATTTCATGTGATAGGACTATCCAAGAATGAAGAATCTGTCATCTGTTCTAATGACAGGGAAATTTAGTTTTAAGTTAGCTACATCTATGATTGTCCTTTTGCTTTTAAGAATATAACAGAAAAATTTTGCAATAAAGTAAGATGTTGGCCCATGGAACAATTATGACACAGCACCTAGAAAGACAGAATGGTACTTAAAACCAGTGAAATAAACCAAAATTAAATTCCAAATCATTGCTTAGACTCAGACATTGTTTTTTTTCCCCCTGTGGAAATAATATAATAAGCAGTGTTCATTTTAGTGTGTCAGACCACAAAATACCTACATTGACATCAATAAAATATTTTTTGTAAATATTCTTGTTTGTAATGAAAAGTAATTTTAAAACACAGTCATGTACAAATAAGCATAAATTTAAAAATATGATTTACTAACAAGTTTCCTATAAAATAAGTAAAGAGAGCAGTTCTCATTGTACAACAGTGAGAGAGAGAAGGAAATCTTGAGGATATTCTTGAAAGGTCTTTTTGGTACTTCCAAGTTTAAAGGTGGATTTGGCAAATACTGCTTAATCTTTCCTTTCTCTCGATACTTAGGTGTCTGTCCTGGTACTCTTCTCCCACGTAATGACCATGATTTTTATAGTCATTTTGAGGGGTCGTAAATGGTACTAATGCAGACAAAGGATGAGGGGTGACAGTGGAGAAAATAGAGGTTGCAAAGGGAGGAAGAGAGAAGAAAGTAGGAAGAAGTTTCTAGAAACAGTTGGCAAAAACTGAGAGAAAGAAGTGAGTGGGCTGAAAATGGAAAAGAGATTTCTTACAGAAGAAAAGACCAATTTGAGTCCTGAAAATTGGAAAACTGGGGAAGGCTTGGCATGGGGACGCTCTCCTGAGAGGGAGAAAAGTTGGGAGAGGAAGACACATTATTAACTCAGCTGATTCCCAAAACAGACCACTGGTGGCTATGGAAAGCAGAGGCGGCGTGGTGCTGTCTAGAGCAAGGATTGGGGAGAGCCTCTGTCAAGTCTGTGGAGACTAGGGGTTCATATGGTCTGAAGATATATATTCTCAATTTAGAAATAACTATCTATTTTTAGAAATAACTTCATTGATGGGGGTGCCTGGGTGGCTCGGTGGGTTAAGCAAGTCCAACTCTTGATTTTGACACAGGTCATGATCTCAAGGTGGTGAGATTGAGCCCTGCCTCAGGCTGTGCACTCAGCAGGTAGTCTGCTTGAGATTCTCTCTTCCTCTTCCCCCCACCTGTGCATACAACCTTCTCAAGTAAATAAATAAACCTTTTTAAAAAAAACTTCATTAGGGTATAATTTACATGCTTTAAAGTTCACCTGTTTTAAGAATGCAATTCAGTGATTTTCTGTAGATCTAACATGTTGTACAACCATTGCTACCAAATGGTTTTAGAACTTCCTCATCACTCCACTAAGGTCCCTCCTGCTCCTTTACAGTTTCTCTCTGTTCCGACTCCCAGCCTCAGGCAATCAGTAATCTGCTTTCTCTACATTTAGATCTGCCTTTTCTGGACATTTCATATAAATAGAATCATGTAATGTGGTTTTCTGGGCCTGAATTATTTCATTTAGCCTGATGATTTTGACGTTCATGTTGTAGCATGTATCAATATTTCTTTTTATTGTTAAATGGTTTTCCATTGCATGGATTTCCATTGCATGGATATATGCTTGAAGGTAAACACATTTTGTTTTTCCACTCATCAGTTAATGGGCATTTGAGTTCCCACTTTCTAGCTATTATGAGTAATGCCGCTAAGAACAGTTGTGTGCAAGCCTGTGTGTGGAGACCTGGATGTGTTTTAAGCAAAGTGTGACTGAAAGATTCACTTGTTCATGGAAAACACAAATACCCAACTCTGTTGTGTTCCATGAATCCAGGGAAAACCACTGCCTACAAACACTCTCCATACAGCAACCAGAGTGGATTTTTTAAAAAATTTTATTTATTCATTTGACAGACAGAGATCACAAGTAGGCAGCGAGGCAGGCAGAGAGAGAGGAAGGGAAGCAGGCTCCCCGCCGAGCAGAGAGCCCGATG